>CM029598.1:40172259-40309759 GCA_017311375.1 Mytilus coruscus
TTTCTTCTTGCTTCTTTTATATTTACTCGGTAAAACATGCAAAATGATGTAATAATTGTTTGTATTACTCTTTGTAATCATTGTACCTGTCATATGTTTATTTGTATCCTTTGATAACTACTATTTTAGAATGTGTGCAGTATTGATAAATTACGTAATTAAAAATCAATTATAAAAAAGATTTATTGTTTGATTAAAGTATGCTTTTATAAAATGTTGAATCTTTTTGAGTCAAGGAATATATAACTGTCATACAAAGTTCCGGTTCCTTGTCTGGGTTTGCTCATGCTGTTGGTTCTTTTGGTGTGATCAGCTCTTCAATGTTTGAACTAGGGTTCTGATTTTTCAAATATTTCGGCCACGAGCTTCACTGATGATACATCAATTGTCGAATGCACATCTTCTATAGTAAAATTGGTACCATCAATATATTTAGAGATTTATTTCTTACGAAATAGTCTTTTATTCGTTTACGTAGAGCACTACTTCTCTGAAGTGTTTGCTAAATCTTAACAATGAGATTTAAGATTATATGCAGTGCATTTTCAACATGACTTATGCCGCAACCCTTTAGTAGATTTTCTCATTGTTGGAGATCATACGATGACTTAGATATACTCACCTCGAGGTTCTGTAGTTTTGGGGAAAGATGCCTCAATTACCATCATGCCACACCTTATTATTTTTATATAACATGCACACCATATTTATAATGTTGCTTCAAACAGTTATTTTCCTATCTCTAAAACTCCTTTAACGTCAAAGAAATGTATCGATAGCTCACAATCATCTGTTTTATAGAAACTTATGCATTTATACACCGAATGCAAATTTGATTTAGATTTTACTTAATGTACTTCCTTTGGATTTGTTCATTTTAGATAATATCTCAAAACAGGTGCAAAGATAATTTGTTTTGGTTTTTACCATCACTTTTGTAAAATCAGCGAGTTAAGTTAGTCATGATCACGCTAGTTTTGCAACTGAATGAGAAGCAAACAATTTTGATCCTACACAAACTGGCAAGATATTTAACTGTGAACATGAAATTGAGATATTTTGGTGCTGGAATTTGTAGTTTAAAAATATTTATGTTTAACTGCGAGATACAATAAACTTTCAAAGTTTTTTTAATTATCAAAGCTATATCTTAGGAAAAGGTGTGTTCAATTAGAATACTACATATTACTATGTTAGCAACAAAGTTTAATGAAATCTTTAAACAAGGCAATCGTGATTTAGTTTAGAGGTCACATCCATTGGACGTAGATAATATCATCCGTGCACATCTAGTCATTAGGAACGCTTTGTAAATGTACATCTGTTGAGTGCAACCGGTGTGCCCATCTATGTATCATCCCATCTGATCAATACTCTAATATTCTTAAGTCAGTACTTTCAACAGATAGGAAATGCATCTACTGTCAACTATTATCTAACAAGTGTATAATATTGAATAGTATTTGACCTTGGAAAACGATAGCTAATAAGATTATGTCTTTCATTCTTTTAACCTTTTCATATGTAACTTTTTAAACTTGTACATCTTTTTGATTAATATGACAAAAACAGAATATAGAAAGTATTAAATCATACGCTACAAATAACATTGGTGTTAATAACTCCATATTGGAAGAAGAAAAATTCTACACAAACTTATTTTCTTTCTTTGTTTTTAATTTTAGCTTGATCTGACAAATTATTTGATCTATATTATTCATTATCAAATTGAACTAAAGACTACTTAGAGTAATATTCAGATAGTTTCCTTTCTATGTCATATGTAAAGGATGATTTCCATACTATTGTCTTATATTAATATTCTAACTAATTGTTTTGGAAAACCTACTTTCATTTTCAAATGATAATATTTAAATCGACTATTGGTTTTAAGATTGATATAAAAGAAACATAGTTTACATTGTTGTTTTGGGGCCGGCTGAAGCCGGCCTCCGGTGCGGGATTTTCTCGCAGTGTTGAAGACCCGTTAATAGCCTCGGCCCGTTTTCTACTCTTTGGTCGAGTTGTTGTCTCTTTGACGCATTCCCAGTTTCCATTCTCAATTTTATAGCAATAGTTTCTAACCATTCCTAACAGTAAAGAATTTCTTCCGTCTATATTCATTTCCTGTATGGGTGAGATAAAAGAAGAAAGAAACTACCTTTTCGAGATGAATAATGTCTTTGTCGAAGATTTCGTTCTAATGATAATCTTTGAATACAATATTATAAGCTCATTAACAATCTGGATTTCTTTCTAAAACATCATCCCCATCATCACTGTCTTCATACTTGCATCCAGAGCAATCTCCACTGTGTGAATATTTAAGGATTCTGTATTTCATTTCTCTATTTTGATTCTTTATGTTTAAGGAACGATTTTTGAAACGTTTAACAATTCTTTTGAAGTAGGGATAATCTTCGTTGTCAAAGAGATAGGTTTCGGGTTAACATCTGTATATCTGATTAGTATTAATTTTGTTCATCGCCACGTGTAGCATATTCGCTGAGTATTCCAGAACACATGTGCCCAGGTAGTGTGCAAGGAATATAATTGGAAAACATTATTAATACATTGTACATACTTTTCATTCAATCCAAATTGCTCAAAAACTGTTCTTTCATTACAGCTAAATAATTGTTCGTTCACTCCTTGTCAATTTTTTTTCTGGTATCGACGGTCCCATATTTTTCTTCGTATTGTACCATCTGGGTCTTAAAGTCTAAAACTTCTCCGTGTATGGATGTGTTGGGGTAGTTCAATAGGAACACCAATCTAATAAACGATAACGAATGTTGATCAAATCTCAATGAATACTCGAAACCGAATTAAGACTTCCCATTCTCTCTCGGACTGCCTTATTACTTCTGTATTCCTAGATTCTATTTCAATGTATGATATTATAGCGGATATGAGAAACTGCTCTGTTGATTCCTTCAGAGTACTATTCAGTTTTCTTTAAAATACGCAAACCAAGGCCTCTAAGAAGATATGGATAGAACAAATTTGATTTTGCATCAAAGTGACCATACGGAAGTTTAATTATCATTGGTCTATTTGTACCAGTTTCCATAGTCATTCAAATAATGCAGGAATCCACTTACTGAATAGTTAATGACATTTCTCTCATTTATACATTTTACAAAACACCAGCATGACCAGGTTAAAACAAAGAACTAAAGCATGGTTGGATAGTAGGATTTTCACTACAGTTACATAATATATATATTTTACATGGGTTATAGTAATAGTTATTACATTTAATAACACAATAGAACTATAATTATTTATAAATTAATGATTATGTATTCATTATAGAAATAACGTAATACAGTGTTAGGTTGAACTTCCAGGCCAATTTATAAACTTCAGATGCCAGATATTTCCTAATAATTGGAAATCCGATTCCCAATGTATAATTTGGAGTTGTCACCACGCATATTCTGATATACATAAATATGAATACATATTGACTGTATTCTAAAATGACATCCTGCAATTACAGAAATGGAATGAATAGATTGTCGTCACTGTTACTTAGAATACATCGTATATTGTGATTTGTTGTCCTTGTTTACTGCATACAACATGTACGAGAAGGTAAATGAAATGTAACTGATTTTATCAGATGAAGTCAGAGGAGGGAATTAGCGGCTACAAAGTGCTAGGTGATGTTGTCGTAGAAGTATAAAGGAAAATGTCCTGGTTGGATATACGTTAATAATCATATGTAACCAAACATTATTAGGTTGATCTTTCTATGGGCATTCATATAACTCCAGATGCCTGGTGATATCCTCATCATAGGTTATCCGAAAAAAAATGTTTATTTGTCGCAACACAAATGCAGAAATACAGACATTTAGAAGATATCGAAGTAGTGTTTTTAAAATGTTGTCTCTGTTCGTCGTGTTTCGATTATTTCCTTTTGCCATGACTTTGTTGGTTTCCTTTCTCCTTCCCTTTAAAAATACAATGAAATAATGTCATAAACTTTTATTTTTAGTTGACTGTCTTGGTGGCTTGCAGATTTTAGTTGTGTTATTTCTTGTCATTAAGTCATCAATATCTTTGTCTAATTTAAAATTATACAAAATACCTTATTAAATACATTGCGGTATGAGTTTTCCAATATTTTTCCCTGAAAATGTGACAGACACCCGAACAGGGCGTTAAAAGAATATAAAATAAGTTTAAATTATAATTGCCTCGATATTTTAATTTCTTTTATTGGTATACTACTAACTAGCGACATGTTATCGCAGTTTTAGATCTTCATATACCAGCATAAGCTTTTGATCTGTAATTTTACCGATCGTATTTTATTCCCGATTGTGACATTTTAACATTTTGACTAAATTTGAATCACAGGCGGGAGATGCATGCATAATGGGAGACGCATAACCTGTAGAGCATCCGGTCTCACTTATTTTGGTGTTCGTGCTATTCCTTAGTTTTTGTGTGTAACCTTGATTTGTCTTCTTACACGATTTATGAAATTTGACACCTGTTGCCTTAAATTATAAAATGTGAGAGTTCATGATTAAGGCGAATCCAGAAAAGCGTTTCAGACGCACGAATTTTCAACTGTTATTTTCTTTACCATTGAAGGAAATTTCGTTGAATTAGTGAGTTGAAAAAATAAAAGGACAACATCCAACATGATTGCAATATTTTGATTCAAGGAGAAATGTGTACACTGTTGCATTTGCCACAATATGTTTAGATTAGACGACTTAAAGTAAGTGCATCTATTTGCACGTGAAATGGACGAAAAAGTCTTTAAAAGCTGTCCTGAAATGAAATCAATTTTCCAAAACCTATCGTTCATAGATATTTCTCACATGATGAATGATGAAGAAGAGGATGATGTATTGCTGTTTAATGTCAATCGGCAAAATGATATGCATATAAGGAGAACATAATAATGTGATTTGAATATGAACCCTGATTTGTACAAGACTGACACGCTGAATATTTTTATAAACGTGCTAGTTGACAAGGCAACAGTTGGCAGGAAGATACACCTTTCAGACTTCAAGCCGACTAGTTTTTGTTTTACCGGTTAGGAGTCGAACTCAAGACTTCCTAACTCGAGGTGAGGACGCAGCCGCACCACTACTGAATAAACCCATTATAGATACCAGGATCAAAATTGCGTACGTCACGCGCGTGTCGTCTACAAAAGAATCATCAGTGACACTCGAATAAAAAGCGATCGCTTTAGTCTGTAATTGATTTTTGTTTACTTAATAGCCTTACTGTTATTATGGTTTAAAATAATAACATAATTATCGACTTAGTGTACTAAAACGTCGAACAAAACGGAAATGAATGTTTCTTAGAAATTATATCCTTTCTCAGTGAAGAGTATTATTCTCTGTCTAGTTTCTTAATTCAAATCATATGTAGGTATCTTTATATGATAGTGCAAAATAGTTTTGGTCTAGACTCGAATAGTAAATAGCTATTTTGATGCACAAGAAACTAGATTGTGTTTAATTTTATTTCGACTCATCTCACATTACTTTTGGTGAACCTTTTATAACCGAGACAAATTTGTTTACTATTAAACTGCATAAGAACGTCATTTTCAATGTCATTGTGGTGTTATTGAATATAATAACTATTAATATAACCCATGTAATATATATATATATGTATATATTATGTAACTGTTGTGAAAATCCTACTATCCAACCATGCTTTAGTTCCTTGTTTTAACCTAGTGTTTTGTAAAACTATTAGATCTTTTCTTTTCAATTCTTCACACAATAACTTGTAAAGAAATAGCTATACAAAAGATTTGACATAACTGTATTAAAATTTTCAACTTTAATTAATTCTCTGTGAAGATAATAAGACGTTTGAATATTGAACAATTCTAGATAATGTAGTTGGTATCTTGATTTAAAACATTTATTTAAAGTAATTTGAACAAAAATTATGAACAAAAATAATTGATTATATGATGTATATCCGACATATATTCAGTGAATAAGTGCAAATGAATCAATGTGAATCATATAAATACGTGTTGAAAAATCAGTGTCGAAAGAATGCAGAAGTGAGAAACAAACAAAAACTATTCTATGTCAACAAGTCAAACAAATAGTTTTGAATTTATTTATTTTCGTAGATTTAGGGACATTGTGGATATTGGATTCCGTTGTTTTGCAAATTATTGAATAAAACCAATGAAAATGTATACTTCCTTGAAAATTTTAATTCTTTTTTCACAATACCAACGAAACTGTTGAAATTTAGAACACAACGAATAGTTATGAATCCACAGCAATTAAATCTACGAATGAAAATTTAAAATGTATTTATAAAGAAATTTGGTATGATAGCCAATGAGACAAAATAGCAACTACATATATAGATAGGACACCTTATACCCTTCAAAATGCAAAAATTCATACTGTATAGTAAGTTATAAAAACGGCATGACCAACTATGAAACCAACGGCAGGATGGACAAAACCAATGAACAGAAATAAATTAAGAAGACAGCAACCAATGACATTTCACTTCAAATTTTTGAGCGCTCAACTCTTCCATTGAGAACAAACTTTAGTAGCAAAAGGTCCGACTCATCAGATCCACACGAAGCACACAGACGAATTACAACCAATAAAAGGATAAAATACGCAAAGTACAGATATAATAATTTACACAGTTACCGAAAGCTAGTTTGCATCAATTTCAACTTTAAATAAATCATTTGAAAATATTTTTATTCATAGACGACAATATTAGCATGATTAGTTAGATTCCACCGTATATCAGGGTTTTTTTCGCGTCGGTTTTAAACAACCGTATATCTCATTTGCACAACTATAGTGAATGAAACAGGTGAAGTTATAAGACAACATCAAGGTATATATAATACATGCATAAGTGATCTGTTTTCATCAGCTCTAACAATACCAACTGGTAAATTGAAATGTCAAAATGTAATTGCCAATACTACAATCTGGGTGAGCAATAGACAAAAGAATAAAGGACAATACCCATAGTCATGGTCAGGTGACAGTAATGTTCATAGATAAACTTTATATATGCTTTAACTTTAATTACCATGTACATGAGTAATCATAATTGAATTGCATGTAAATCTGGTGTGAAAACCCCATACCGTATAGTTGGCTATTAAAGGCCCCGACATGACAAAATGTGAAACAATTCAAAAAAAGAGAAAAACAAACAGCCTTATTTATAAAAAAAAAAACAAACAATTAACTTAACCAAATATTACAGATATGAACCAACAACAACCACTGAACTACAGGCACATAAAGAATGTGGCGAGGTTAAACATGTTTGTGCTCGCTCAACCCTTCCCCACCTGAGACAGTGGTGTAAAAGCAAATAAAAGAACAAAATGTAAAACTTAGTTGCAATTGGCTTAACTGGAACGATCGGTACGAAGCACAAAAGCAAATAACATAAAAACAATAGACACAAAGCATCGAAATAAGAGTACTCGCAGTTGCTGAAAGCTACTTCAAAGACAATTGCAACTCATAATTAAATCATATTCTCCCAGTACACATCCAATCGATTTAGTGTAAAGACGCCAAATACAGAAACGCATGACATTCTGCTAGGCCAAAATACGATGAAACAGTATCGACACAATGTAGGATCATGGGTTATCATAACTATATAAATAGCAACTGATATTTATCTATCTTTTAATAAGTCAAACACAAAATCAATGTTAGTACCGATAAAAAATATTCAAAGATTATACTACATTGTTAAATTGGTAAACTTTACAAATAAGTTTAGTCAAATGATCAATGAGGTTACATGGATAGTATCTAAATCTACAGGCTCTATAAACAACATCCCCGTTAAAATTGCGATGTGATATCCCTGTTTTTATAAGAATTCTACAGGAACAGTCAAACTTTCTAACCAAGTCTAGGTATCTATAAAAGAATTTGGTAAAAGTAAAGTAACAAAATACCGAACTCAAGGAAAAGTCAAAACGGAAAGTCCTTTTCAAATGTTTTTAATTAATTTGTGGTAAACATGGTAAAGAAATCCCTAACTTAATAATTTACCAGTTATACACAAATTACTTTCACTGAGATCTAAAACCCGACAACAGACACAGGCATAACGAACAAATTGTGAAATATACACACCGTAACAAGGGACCAGAGTTATATCACCGTCCAAAACGAAAATTAGCAATCAGGAGCGCAAAATTGTCGTAAATTTTGGTATAGAGTGTGCAGTCTGAAACTGAAATATCCAAATTTTGAAGAAAAAAACAAGATTTGTCGGAACGCCACTAATTGCCCTGCTCGCAGAAAAGCTTGAAGCCATTTTAGGAGTGTAAATTTGAGAATGATAGTCCATATAAATGTTATTGTCAAGAAAAGTCCAAAGCCCTTATATTCGGCAAAAACAGCAGATTGGAACCAAACGTAAACTCGATCTGTAACTCATCATAGTAGACTCTAATACTAAACATCAGCTCAATATGTGAAGGCGTTTTGGACAAAAGACCGAACAACTGTTATTTTCATAAAATTTTCAAAGTCCAAAGCCCGTAGTTTCGGCATGAATCAGCGGAGCGGAACTAAATGTAAACTCGATCTGTAACTCATCATAGAAGACTCACATACTAAAAATCAGCTCAGTATAATTGTTCGTTACGGAATGACAGAATGACAGAATGACGAAATGACGGAATGACGGAATGGCGGAATGGTGGATAAGGGTCATAAAATCAATTATTGCTGTCTGTATTAGATTTATTTTAAGTAAGTGTTGTTTGTCTTTTGGTCGTTTTTCGTTTTCAATGGCGTTGTAACTTTATCTTCAACTTATGAGTTTGATTATCCCTTTGGTATCTTCCTCCTGTCTCTTATACATTTTGTCACGAATTTCAATTGCTTTGTTAAGTTAAAGAACAATAAGTAGTTAAGGGATAAGAAATAGCCTGCATCCATGCACATCAAGACTTACACAAACCAATCTTAATATTAATTCTGTTCCCATAGTACTTGTCTTTCTCAAATGGACCATGAATATTCCCTTCAAATATTTCATCATATATATTGTTTGATGGATTGAATTATTTTGAGTGATTGATTTCTGGATTGTTTTATTGATTGAATGATTGATTGATTGATTGATAAAATGTTAATCCTATTGTCATATTTGACAAATGTCGAGGGTCGAAAATGAAAATAATATGTTATACCCTGTAAATATTAACTCTGTACAGCATGTTTATTTATTGCATTGCAATTAGGGTAAGTAGACGTTCTTGACTTAAGCTTGTTTTTATAAATCTAGGTGTACACTTGCATTGGCAAATCTATATTTTGTATCCAAACAAATGTCAATTGTAATGCTTTCGAATATAAGTAAGAATTTGTACTAGGTGACATCTAGAAATTGTACATTTTTAAGTATTTTGCATTATTGAGTTTTATATCCATTTCTTTGAGTTCTATGTACATTATAATACTGAACAATTTAATCATTTCTTCTTTCCTGTTATTGTATGCTCATTAAGACCTTCTATAATTTTAATTATTGCGACTGTATTTTTAAAAGGGTTTGTTTCAATTCATTATTCTCAATTTCAATCTCGGTTTCTAAGCTGGCAAGTCTTCTTTCAACACATGTTAATCTTTCAAATTCCTCGTTAAAATACTTGCTTAAAAGATGTCATTTCACCATGAAGTTCCTTAAGGATCGCACATTTAATATTGTCCATGTTGTTTAAATATTGATTGAACAGATTTACATATACATGATATATTTTGAAATCCAACTTGTTTTTGTGAATATTTTAACTTGTTTTGTTCGCCACGCAGGTAGAATTGAATAATTGCAGATCAGTCATTTAAACAAATCTGTGCGCACATGATTTAGGTTAGTGTATGTCGTAAGAAAAGCTGACAGATGTACTGAAAGGCCAGGATTTTTTAGTATTATATAATATGTAAATTTCATTCAAGTGTGTAATATAGTTTTGATAATTATATCGGGTGAAAAAGAGAACATGCAGAATCTTATCAAATCTGGTTTATCATCGGTGATTTTCATGAAATTGATATTTTGTTTTGTTGACCTATTGGTTCCCAGATATGATTTCCATTTTCTATCTCATGGAGCGTATTATTTTCTCAATCGAAAAATCAGTATCCATTGTAGAAATTACGTGTTATCAAAATAGAACTTGATTTTTTTTATTCATATTGCATCATTAGGATCCCTACAGGAAAGTTGTATTTGGCAAGGCCGATGTTTCCTCTAAGTCATTAGAACCATTTGATAAATCTTGTATGCTATTTTACTTCAAAAGTAATGTCTGATTAGTTGTCATGTTGAATTGTGTAAAGCTAGAACATATTTCGTGAATGGTCGACTTGAAATTTTAGCTTCAGATTACAAACAGAAAATTTCACATTTTCAAGATCCAGTCATCAAGGGTGTTTTGCATACATTTAATGGGTGTCTTTAATTAGAAAAAGGTGTATTATATCTTAGCTCCATTCTATGTGTGTATAAATAAGTATATAACATACAATACATTATTCATTGAACAGGAACATTAAACTTTTAATGACCATAGAAACAAGTTTAAACAGTCAAAATGCAAAGTTTATCAATTTTACCTTTTTCTAACAAAGAGATCAATTTCTATAGTTTAATTTCAACTGGATATCCGTCTGATAAGAGAGGATGGAAGATAGTTTTAAGACCTTAATCATTAAATCAGGTAACATTTTTTCATAAAGAATAATTAAGAATAATTAGGATAACAATAATGAACCACTAAAACTTAATTCTACTTACAACTCCGTAGGTTTATAAGTTCCCTGTTAATAAGAATAAAATCAGATAAAGGCTAAACGTTAATGGGACAGCAACTCAACGAAAACAATATTCAGGAGAACTATAGAAGGAGTATACAGTCTTCAACAACAGACAGATGTTCATTCAATATGTCAAGCTCTAAATCGTCAACTTTCGACAAGTTTTATTGTAATGAATTTCAGCAGAAACCATAAAAGATGTGCCACCAACACCAAATTTTCCGAATAGCAAAAAAACAAAAGAAAATCATTGTCACCTCCGGGAATGGAACCCGGGATCTCTGTGTTTCAAGTCAGAGCTTAACTGACTAGGCTCAAGATGTACTCCTGGCTTATACCATACACTTCCCCACCTAAAGTCATCATACCATTTTGACTCTGTACCACCGTTTGTTTGTCTTAAGTTGGGTGCAAAATATAACAGTAGAGCGTGGTTTCCATTAGAAAATCACATCGTCAACTCCCGAAACCGAACCTTGCACCATTGTGTTTCAAGTGGTCATACTGAACATAGTCTGTAGAAGTCTACTAGAGTCTGGTTGCTTGAAATTGGTTTATTTGTGCTAATGATAATAAAATACTGTTTAAAATGAGTTATTTTATCAATATAAATCTGGCAGGCTTCTGCCCTGAGGAAGAATGAAAGAAGCTAGCATTAAGCTTGAACTTCGCGTTCAGACATATAGATAATGTCCTTTAAGTGAATAATTCAAAATTAAGTGACTTAGTTGAATCCAATCAAACTGGATGATTTCAGCTTTCCTATTGTGAATTTTTCATTTCTATGTAATATCATTCTAGCAGTGTCTACATATCATGGAGTATAAATCTCTCAGCTGATACAAATATACAAGCTTATGTTCCCTATCGCGATTTACTTGATAGAGGGTTGCTGCTTACAGGAAAGGTATTGAACAAAGAGTTCTTGTGATAAAGATGAAGTAACCCCTTTATGATTTGGTTGACTGTTGTCGTAGCCACAATGCATTCCTCTGTGTCTCGATTGTGACATCACAGAATGCGACTTAGCACTGAATTTGAACTTGCCATGAGCAACATGAGGATGCCACATCTAGAGCAGTATTTGCTTACTCTTCAGAGCACCCGCGATTAACCCTGTTTTCATGGTGGGCTTTGTGCTGCTTAGTGTAAAGTTTTCTAAGTAGTGTTTTGTAGACTGTTGTTTTCTTTTATGCCATGGTATTGTCGGGTATTTCTACGACTCATATTTTAGTCCCCTTGTGTATTTTCGACCTCTTTTCTTGAATCAATCTTAACTTGAAATGGTGCTTCAAATTGTAAGATGAATTGATTATTCATTGTTTTGACTACATGTTTATTTCTGATCACTATTTATATTCAAGTATACAGTGTATATGAGTTTTATATTCCAATTTGAAAACTATAAAACTGCGCAGTTGTAATAGTTTTATTTCTTTAAAGATATGCAGGAAAATCAAGTTTCATGTCAATTTCAGTATAGGTGTCATGACACTTCAAATGAAAAAAGTAGTTGTTGTTAAAAATAGCGTCTTACGAGATCCGGTTGTGAAAGAAAACAGAAACGTCCTTATTTTTAATATGAAATTTGAGCTGTAGTTGAAAAAGTATTTTCGGAAAACCAATATCCGTTTTGAAAAATATTCATTAGACAATACCTTTTTGAGATGGTATGTTTTGAATAGATTTTATTTCTTCATGTCTAAGATTATTGAAAAAAAAATGAATACTGCAACTAATTTAAAAAAAACATGGCTATTATGAATTAAATAATAATCGTTTTTTTTTTACTCGGTTTACAGCGTTAGTCCATCATACTTTATTTCCTCCTATAGGAGATTGACAACATGCATATATAAATTACGTACAATTATAAAAGAGTGAAATTATATAATAGAATGTCACTTAATATTTTGGATGGAAAAAGTATTTACAGTCTACAGTATTTTAGAAAGGAAAATCCTTCGTTAAGGACTTTCAAACAATGCTCTGGTGCTAAAAGTCCAAGAGAGCTTCCTGATTGCCAAGCAGAAAGCAAGACACATACTCGTCAGATTTCGAAAGCAGTGTGTATACGAAATTGTCACTAGTCATTTTGATAATCTTTATATAGCAAGTGTCTTTGTGAGAGAAGTTCTGTGCACATACTAATTTGATGGTAAAGTGTATCTTGAACAAAGTGTCCACACAAGAAATAACATATACATTCTTTTAAATACAGTATATATAATTCCATGGTATAAATCACGTGTTTGCGAAACATCAATTTGCTTTCCGCAATTGTGCTCATTTTCCCATATTTATTTCGATCATTGACACAGTTACATTTTGTACTTGACCTTTTGTGCCGGATTGGTTAACCTGTTTACTAATTCATTATCCCAAACCTAGAGTATAAAAATCACGCGTTTGATGCAGCTCTTTGTGATTAAAAATTTGTTGGATTAGATTAAACTATTTTGGTAAGTATTATATACTATTCATTAGTCTATACTTTTGTAACAGATAAAATGTTTAGATAAAAGAAAATAAAAAAAAACAACATGTGATTTGATGTCAACATACTCAAAATTAATTGATGTAAAAACAAACAGTGCTGGATTATGTTCATTACATGTTTGTCTCAAATTATGCTAAATAAGTGTTGTTTTTTTTTTAAATTTACACGTAGAAAAAAACAAAGAAAAAAAAACACAACAACAACAACAAAAACCCAACAAAGGTATATTTACTTCAATAACCTTTATCTACTGAGACATCATTCATACACTCCATTTACATATATGTTCGAATATTTTTGAACATGTGACTTATGTTTTTATTTTTATACTCCATCAGATAATATCTGTATTAATAATCTTGTTTAAATATTTCATAAACATTAATCTGATCTGTCTTATTATTTGAAATGCAATTACATTTGTGCAGAGTGAATAAGATAATTGTCAAGAGGTAATTAATATCATTTAATGAGTCGTCTTGTATTCTATATCCTATCCCCAAATGTTTTAAATTTATTATATGTTTATCAATAAGCAGTTTATTTAATAGAAAACAAATCTTATTCCAACATCTTTAAAATAAGTACATTCTATGAAATTATGTTGGTAGGTGTCTGATACCCACACACTGAACACAAATTAGTGTTCTTGATTTTCAATATGAAAAGATGTGTACCTACAGGTAATATATAATGTAATAATTTCCATCGAATCATTTTAAACTATTGTCTTCTGAGTAATTAAAATAAAATTTAATGTATACTTCATATTTGGTTAATTTTATCTGTATTTAGTTTTTTCAGCCATCTTGTAAACCCTATAGGACTATCTTTACTAACTTTTGATAGAACTATATCAATATCTTTAATATTGATTTTTGTAAATCGTATATAATTGTACCTTGCTTTAAGGAGAGCTGTTTTTACACTTAACAATAGTTTTAGATTAGTCCTCTTTTGCAATATATTTTTCCAATGATTTGGTATACTCTTTCTTATTTGTATCATTTCAGCAAGCCAATTTCTTTAACATTTTAACTTATTTAAGATTTATTTCTTTTGATATTCTACCTTTGTCATCAATTATGTCATTTACATAGATTATATTGTCTTTTATCCAGTGATTAAAGATCAAACTATGTCCGTTTATCTTTATATATTTATTACCCCATATTATTTGTTATCTAGTGGTTCTAAAGTTTTCTGGTTTGTGAGTTTGACCGCCGCCATATTTTACCCACGTTTTAAGTATTTCAAAGTAGAAATAAGGGATTTTGCTTTTTGGTAATTAATGGATTTTAATTTATCCAGACTCATGTCAAACATTAGAAAATTTGATCCGTATTGATTATAGTAAAATGTTGGAATAATTGTCCAATTTGAGATTTCACCTTCTATTAATCTTTTCACCCATTTAATTTTAATTGAATCAACATACTTATCAATATCTATCATCCCAAGTCCTCCTTCAGTTTTTTTTTTTTCAAATTTATTGTATTTCTTTTATTTTTTCTTGTTTATGGTCCCAGATGAAGTCATAAATCATTATTTAAACTTATGTAATGAGTCTTTGTCAATATTAGAAACTGAGGCTAAATATGTAATATTGGGTATAACCAGAGATTTCACAACTGTTACTTTCCCAAGCACTGTTAACTTTCTCTTCTTCCATGAGTCAAGAATTTTTTCAGATTTTTAAGTTGTTTTCTATATTAGTTCATACATTGAGATTTATTATGTCTAAAATAAATACCCAAGCTTTTAACAGTAACTTTGCTCTAGTTAATATTTTCAAAACTATCTTGAATGATTTTTAATTTACCGAAAGCTAATCATTCTGTTTTAGTTCGATTTAGAATAAGTCCTGATAAAGAACCAATTTTTCAATTATATTAAGCGATTGAGTGATTTCATCTTTAGAGCAGAGAAACAATGTAGTATCGTCGGCTAACTGACTTATTATAAGGCTGTGTGTTTTTCAACCTAATTTATGTTTATTCCTATAGATTATTGTCAGTTCCTATTCTACAAGCTAAGATTTCAAATGCAAACACAAATGAAATGGCGCTTAAAGGACATCCTTGACGAATTCCCTAAAAATTTTCAGAGGGCTTGAAATCCATGCATTATTTGAGATGCATGCTTAATATCTGCATATAAGGTTTTGACCCATCTAAGCTTAGAACTTTCAATACCAAATTTTGCAAGTGATTGATACATGAATTCCCACTCTAGAGAATCAAAGGCTTTGGAAAAGTCTAGAAAAGTATTGCTCCATCTATTTTTACTTTTCTGCATGGTCGATAATGTCTTGTATCTGACGTATATTAAAACCTATATAACGGCTTTTGGTGTATCCATTTTGTTCACTGTGTATAATTTTTGACAT
The DNA here is from genome assembly GCA_017311375.1 of Mytilus coruscus. Taxonomy (NCBI): domain Eukaryota; kingdom Metazoa; phylum Mollusca; class Bivalvia; order Mytilida; family Mytilidae; genus Mytilus; species Mytilus coruscus. Next base: position 40,188,002 of record CM029598.1, read on the forward strand.
CAGAGGTTTTAATCTTTGGGCTAATGTATAGGATATAATTGTAACATCAACATTCAATAGTGTAATTGGTCTGTAATTGCCTCAATCAGTGGGGTCTCCTGTTTTAAATCTTAGAGAAATAAGGCCTATTTTTTGTGATTCAGATAACGTTCCTTCTTCAAAGCATTAATTGAAGTTTTGAATTGCAAACTCTTTTAATTTGTCCCTCAATTCTCTGTAACACTCTACTGAAAGTCCATTCAAGCCTGGGGATTTATTTATTTTCATTTGAAAAATTGATTTTGTACATTCTTCTGTTGTGAGAAGACCATTTAAAGAATTGCTCTCCTCATTACTCAATGATTGTTAAATATTTGTATCCTTTATAAATCTTTTAACATGATTAATCGAATATTTTCCTTCTACTAAACTTTTATGATTTATCGATTGAATAAGTGTGAATTATTATGCATGTAATGTAGATTTCAAACAGATTAGTATACTTTGACTGCAGCAAACAAGAAAATAAATGCAAATTATCGATAAAAATAATAACAAGTGTAGTCTAATAAAACATGTAAAACAAACATAGATAATGCATAACTATGTTCGTTTGTTTATGTTTTCTGAGTTTATAGAGAAAATATCGGTAAGTTTAAAATCTTCATGTTCCATCTTCTACTCTACTTTACTTTATACTAGCTCCACATTACGTCATGAGAAAGACGTTCTAATGTAATTTTAAGTATATAAGATATCTACTCATCTCAATTTACAATTATTCTCGTTAAATTTGTTCGCCAATCGTATTGTTTGCTGCGAAACTATTTGGTTTTAGGACTGAAATATTTTGTAAGAAACTAATTATATGGAATAAATATTGGATTTATATATAATTTAGTGTCTCATTAAATAACATACTCGGTTGAAATATAAAGCCTCGAGAACTTTGAATAAGTAAAGGTCAACGTACGTTTAACACGAAACGGTGGTTATCTACACGATTTGAGCAATATGGTTATCTCCTTTAACATAACAGTAAATAAAGGGACATCAAGCAATTAAAGGGAGCAAATATAACACAAAATGGTTAAAAATTAAATGAAAGTCTATGTATACCCAAGTAACTATAAAAGGCCATGATCAGTATCAACTGTTCAGTTGAAAAAATTAGTGCAAGCAAAGAATAATGAGAAACTGTACCAGTCTCGTTCTAAAACAGATAACGAAAATATTGCTGCCCTTCCCTTTTCTTTATCTATCATCCACACAAAAATAAAAAAAGTAATACATGTAGTTCTAATTTTATTGATATCTTGATTGTGACTAAAGGGAAAAATGCACCCTGCGCATCAATTGGAAAAAGGAAAATATGACATAGAAATTGATTTTATGTGGCTTTAAATTATAATTAGATAAAGGCAACCATATTTCACCGATGTTCAAATCTCATAAATCAAATAAAAGATAAATCAAAGTAACAAACACCTCTGAGAGAATCGCATGACCTTCAGAAGGAGCTTGACCGGGTGCGTCGACAGTGTAAATGTCTCCTTCTATGCATGCATCGTCCGCCATTCTCAGTAAAAAATATCTGGAAAAGGACACACTTGGTGAAATTACAGATAAGACGACTTTTCTGGTATCTTAAGTTCTAAGACTACGAAAACATGTCGCTGGTGATTTGAAACTCAGACATATTGTATCGTTCAACTTATTTGTGAGGGTGACCGTCAAACTAATGTTGTGTCGATTTTAGTCGTTCTTCCTCATAACTCTGTTGAATCAGTTTTGTGACGCAATTAGGTCCGTATAGTGTGAAAATGCACGAGCGTAACGTATGAACTGAGATATGTTAACGGCATATGATGGAGCAGAGGGTATGTTACTGCTGAGAAATGGGAAGTTGACAACTGGAAAGTTTTGTATGAATTCTGCTTCATATGAGTACAAAAACAAGTCGGCCAGTAGGTGTCCAAAATTAGTACCCATTAGAATTTTAACAGACTGTAAACCAGGTAGAAATTAACATGAAAGACAAAAATAGAATGAATTTCATAACAGCGTGGACATGGACATATGGTATTTAAATGTTATAGTGTGTATCACTGGCTGTCGACAACAAAGATTTTACGCAATTACAGCATGTCAGAGATCTCTCAATGGGATGTAATAATTACTATCTCATAAAATAAAAGTTTTTGCATAAAAGTTTTTAGGAATTTGTTTTAAATATGATTTATATAATCACATAAAAAATTATTTTGAAAGATTATATCATCAGAGGTTATATCATCAAGTAATCATAAAAGTTATATTTTTCGTTGCACAAAACTTAAGTTCTGTGGTTCATTAAAAGATACGAAAAAAATATATTCGTACGAGTTGAACATAAAGTAACCTACTATCAGTTTTCTTTTAAATTCTTTTTGTTATAAGAACCCCGGACCTTCACGAAAACCATTTTTACCAGACTAGATAATGTTTTGCACGGAACACATTGAAGACTCAATGATCACAGTTTCTTGATTATTTAAATATCATACTAACAAGAATTTCACTCGTGGAAAATCATTCAAGAAGCATACGAATCCGGTCGTTTTCGTGCAAAAAATTAAATTAAAATAAATGATATTTTGATTGAACACAAATCGCGATTTGTTATTTTGATGTGTTTCGTGTAACAAAAATTTTACAGTTTATAGAATGACTTAGGGTTTTGATTACTGTATAATATAATTAAAGGATATTGCTTGATTGTTGATTGCTTGTCGTCCAGTAGCAAACATTTCATGCATCTTCAGGAGGATATTAAAGGAGATGTTGGGTATAGGTCAATGAACCTTACAGCACCCTACGCATTCCACGAGAATAATATACACAAAAGGAAATATAGAAATGGTAATAATAAAAGATTTTGCTTTAAACACGTTGATACCAACAATGTTTTGACGTCATAATACATTTGCATAGTAATTTGAAAAATTGCTGTCTCGTGAACAAATGTCTGAATTTTGTTTGTTTATTTATCCATAATATGAGTGGATTTAAAACACTCTTTTCTAAGAAACGAAACAACTATTCGCGAATATGAGCGTAGAATAAAATATCTATCGTGTTCTGAAAATGTAAATACAAATGAAGAAAAGTAAGAAAATTATTTTCTGGCAGTCAGTGAAAAAATTAAGTAGTATGTCGGTTATAGACAACTGTAAACGCATAGTAGTCCATCATGCATTGCAAATCATTCATTGATTTGGTCAATCGCCAAAATAAAAATAAAATGCTTTATTCGTATACAAACAATAATACATTCATTGACGGGGCATAAGTGTGCTAAATAATACATGTCTGTATACGGAAATGTGTCCGACCTGTTAAATGTAGCTGTTTTGTTGATTTACAAAACGAATGGACGGATCATAGCAGTTGAATTTAGAATTGTACTTGCTTGTATTGATTTGTGTTTCATTGTCTATTCATGAATTCATGAATTAAATATTTTCACGATACCTTTTATATTAGAATAATTAAACGAGAGCACCCAGTTTAAAGGTTATTATTACACTGTAACGGGCTATGTTGACATAATTACCTGTACATTATCACGTTGATCAGTTTAGTCTTGAGCACTTGATATATTATTCCAAAACAGATGTATTGTGAACATATCATTAAATGCATGGATAAATATTGAAACACAGAAACCTAAAAGAACAATTACTGATTCAATGATATTAGTATGGTGCGTTTGATATCTGACCTTATAATAATATCCGACTCAATCAACGTCAATTTTGCACATAAGACGAGATTCATATGCTCGTGATATTTCCACGAGTTATTTTTTGTTAAAATGATATTTACATGTTCACGAAAATCTGATCGTTGGAGTTTTCGATGGAATTCAAATTTGATCCGTGCAAAAATTATGTAGCCCAGAGGACTAAAATTATTTTGTGAAGGTTTGTGTTCTTATTACCAACAAAAGTAATCTTAGTATGAAAATTGATCGTAGGTTACTCTACATCAACTCGTACGAATGAATGTTTTCGTATTTTTTAATGAGCCAAAGAACGTTTGTGCATGAAAAACATAACTTTCTTTCTCGATTACTTGGTGATATCACCTCTGAATATACTCATTCTTTCAAAAGAAACTTTTTGTTGTTACTATATAAATATATTCAAAACAAATTCCTATAAACGTTCATGCAAACACTTTTATTTCATGAATTGACATGTGTAAAGATAGTAATAACGTACATCCCAATTGAGAGGCCATTGACATAATGATATTGCGTGAAGTCTTTGTTGTCGACAGCCACGATAACATTTGAATACCAGGTGTCCATGTCCACACTGTTATGAAATTCATTCTAGACTAAAACATGGATGAAGATATTCGCAAGTCAGTCTTAACGGTATCCTAGATAGGAATGTTTTCATCAATTTATGTAATCAACTACTTTTCTGAAAAAGTTTAAACCCTAATGAAATTATGAACCACTGTTTATCCTAAAAGGATTGTCTTTGTGTAATCAATGAGCATATGATAGACATAAAATCGATTTCGTTTTATTATCAAACAATTGGTTTAGTTGCTAATTATCAAGTTGTATGAAAACATTGGTGAATTTCTTATTTCTATTGGTGCAAATGTCTCTATGTGAATATTTATCATCAATATATTATAAAACGGACATTTTAAATCATTTCTTGTTATTTTATGATTATTTTTATCTGTTTGGGAATATGTTAAACAGGGAATTTAAAACGTAAGACAAATAGGAACATTTTAGAAGTTTGAACCACTTTTACATTTAATACTTGTTTAAAGAAGATAACATCTCAATTTTCAACGACTTTACCACGACACATTATTTGGATATAAAGCTACTACACATTACTGTTTCGTAGTTCTATAGTATTTGTGTGTAATATCTATAGACAACCTTAATAAACGTTTTGTTGTAGTTTCGGCTTTGTATTATTTTGAAGCATTTGTTCACAGCCACAAACTGAGAGTACACGAACGTCTTTTCTTAGGGGTGGGGAGGGGTGCAACTCTTCCGGCAACGGTATTTCAAAAGAACGATCTCCACATTTGGTAAGAATCTGATCATGAAATAGAAAGTCGGGTATCCTTCATGTCCTTTTCGCATCCAGAAGTTGTAGGGTAAATTGCTGTGATATAAAACACACAAAACTGAAATAAATAATGAATCATCCAGCTTCTGATCCTTATACTTTTTCATAATTCAAGGCAAAAACTAATATACATAATTTCGGTTCGTCCAATAACCTGTTCTTGGTAAACCCTCCTCAGTAATGCTAAGGATTTATAAATAACTTGAGGAGTTATGTGACCGACCTGGACATAAAAATAAGACAAACTGGTTTAAGGTCGACTTTGCCTGAAGGAGCTGGCACCTTATAATAAGAACTGTATTTTATAAATCATTTTAGTTGTAACTATATCTTAATTTAATAACATTCAACAATTATATTACTATAAAACAAAATATGTAATGATTCATCATAACAGATAGATTAGATGTAAGTAGGTGTGTTTGAGTATCAAAATAACCTATTGCTTCTATAAAAGATTTTAAACAGTATGCGCCCTTCAAACTCGTAAATATATTTGATTTTCTTTAACCATGTGTTAACAGTGAATTTACGAAAAATAAGGCATGTTAATCATGTTAATTATCTTATTTATTAACGCATGTAACATAAAAGAGAGGTCTGGCACCCCTGTACATTTCTGCCAAACGACATTGAAAATAGACTTCTATTTTGTAACATCTTAAAAATTCAAAGATTTCGAAAGACAGAAACAAGTGCCTGTGTGGTATCCTGTGAGAAAAGTAAACACACGTAATAACCATAAAACGTTACGGTGTAGATCCGTTATTTTTCCGATTTTAAGGTAGACATAAAGTCGTATGAATCAATTGATCTTTATGTTCATTTATATTATGTACTATGTTAAAGGGTATAATAATAACATTCATATATATTTTATTAGATATTCTCCTGGATATCTAATAAGTAATACACAGGAAACTTAACCCAATGCTGTAAACTAAGTAAATTGTTAAACAGCATATAGTGCAATAAAGATGATTTAATTGTGTTAAAAAACAAAAGATTTCGAAATTCCCAATTGTTTGTGTGTTATCTGTGACTATAAGTCTTGACCTTTTGAAAATATCTTATTTACCTTTTACGAAATATTTACATAGAATGTTTAAGTGTTTTATTGAACTTAAAAATGAGGAGGTAAGATATGTGACTGCATTTTCTTTATTACGGCTACCCTTTTCTTAATTGAATTAAAAGCAATACGTTTTGAGACAGTTGTGTCGGATTAAGAATGTGCTTACTATGTATATACTGAAAATTTCAAATCCGTCATTTTCCTTGATGATGACCTATTTGTATTTGTGACTATGTATGAGACCTTAACTGGGAAATAAAATATTCGGAAGAACACGCTTTCAAAAATAAAATTAGTGATCGAAAATTAAGATGAGTCTTAGAATATGATAAAATATAATTATTACTGTTTGATGACTTTTTATATATTTTTCACATGCTCAATATACATTCATGCATAGATCTTTATATAAGATTTTATGCATTTTGTAAAAGCATTTGCGATTGAGATAACCCTTATTTCACTCTATATATCAGCTGCTTCGGATAGAAATCGAACTTATGCAAGTGCACGTAAACATGTTTCCATTGTCAATTTTATGTACATGTATGCGACTTTGATTGATTTTCGAACATTCAAATACGAAATTAAAGATGAATTTGGGTCTGTGTTGTAGGATTCTTATATCAACTCAATTTTCAAACAGTTACAGACTTTGCATAGAGATTTTTCAACCCAAAATAAGTTAACAGATATATAAATATCCATTTGCATAAGGTCGATTTCTATCCGACGCAGCTCATATTAAATTTTGAAAGGTTTTATATAGTTTGAGTTGGAGATTTCTTATGCATTTCTTTTGCTTACATTTACTTTTACAATCTGAGTTTTTAACATCGATTAGTATTTCAAAATATTCATTAAAAGAAAATCATCAAAACACAACATATTTGGCCATTGTTTGATCACCTTCTATTGCATAAGACTTAAGCTAAAGCTGAATTTTAATGTGTACACTATACGACATTTATTGAACGTACTTAAAATTGTGGTAACATTAGAAAACCAAAATTTGGTATCAAATTTATCTGTACATGCACTGCTAAAAATTACTTGGAAAGCAATTTTTACCAAAATCACTCAAAATTACATTGTATGTATTCAAAGCTTTTTATGAAATAACGTAGTCACGTATTGTACACATTCATTAAGATACCATAACCATAAAACAGCCGAAAACAAACGAAGCGAAAGGTAGGGGCATTAAAACTCATAAGTCGAAAATAAACTAACAATGAATGCCCTGTGAAAAAAAAAAAAAACCAAAGAGAAACAACAGTATACAAACACAAAATAGAAAACTAAGCATCTGCACCAAAGACTAAGCATCACGAACCCCATCGAAAACCGGGGTGATCTCCGGTGTTCGGAAAGGTTAGCAGGTCATTCGCCTCAAGTGGCATCTATCGTGCTGCTCATGTAAGTACACACCAGACGAAAGTGATACGACCTGATTATGATATATCATCATTATTAAAAGAGATGAGTGGTGTATCCCATTGCAAACGAAATTCTTAATCAATCTTAACACTAAAATATAAATATTCATCAATATGTGATCACAAGTTACCAATGTGTTACCATGAAAACTTATATTTCTTATGAGAATTGGTGTATGATAACAATGTTTATTTTAAATTTGTTATTACAAAACATTAATTTCGTATGTAATGAAATAAACTTCAATTAACTTATTTCAGTGTAGTTATCTTGAGAAATTTCCTTGGATTCTTATTTTCGTGGAATTCTGTAGAATCCATAAACATTATCTATAAACATATATCTTATGTTTTCTTATGCAAAACCATATTGCTATATTACCCGCCATCAGGTGCACTCGAAAATTAAAATTTGGAAATATTAAATATCAAATTTTGGAGAACACAAACAAACGGGTCTCAATAAAACTGTAAAAGCCGTCATAGGTCAACTTTGCCTAAAGGGTTCAAAGTTGATATGTAGCACACTTAAGTGAAAACATGCATTGGAGAACACGGCAAAAACCTTCGGGAAATAATAGTCCATTAGCAGAGGTATTGACTGTATGTTTTAAAATGGGATTGTTCTACACACAACACCTGTTACTGGAAAAATCTTTATAAGGTGCGTTCGACAGCAAAAGCTTGGAAAGCCAAATATATAATACGTCGGGAACCACAACTGCTTAACATTAACATTACTTAACAAAAGGCTTAAACTCTCTAAAGTCAGCTCTGCTGGGGAGTGTTATCCGGGCTCTAGCACTAACATATGATGAAGACCTTTATTGTCCATTTTAGTTGATTGATTCTTTGTTGTTTGATTGACGTTGTCCCTCTCATAACTATCTTAGAACATGTCTTGTGTAAGGAGCACATCCCTGTTATTGACGTTTGTATAGTTTTGTACGTAGTGTGCACATATATGAGCGTAATGTAGAAACAAGAAAAGTGTGTCTGACGCACAAAATTTATAAATTGTTATTTTCATTCATCACAAATCGAATAACACATGTTAGAGGTTACCAATTTTGCACTGATGTAAGATTTTAAAATTTTCTTTAACTATATCAACATTATAATTCAAAATATAACCAAATATATATTGATATAAAATTATGAACACTTACGTTTTTACAGTCGAAACATTGAACAAGGTCATCCTTTTCGGAGTGTTAATGACCATTTTCACCACATCCGATGAATAAGTATTGCTAGCTATTTTTTATCAGATATTATTTATTCATCAGTTCTAATTGGTTTGAAGTGGTTTTATGTAACTGCGAGTACTATAGAATCTGTACTTTTGTCTTCTATCTTTTCTATGTGTGCTTTCTCCCGATTTGATTAGTCAAACATTTTCCAACTAATGCTGACTTTTGGTTCTTATGTTGTGCTGTTACAAAATTGTCCCAAAAACAGGATAGCGTTGAGCTATTATAAACATGTTTCACCTCGCCATATTCCTGATTGTGCATTTCCCAAGACAGAAGCCTGTAATTCAGTGGTTGTCTTTGATTCCCGCCTGCCAAATATATTTTTGTTTTATCGATTTACCATTAATCAAACCGTTATTTTTGGGTTTTTTTTTTTTAATCTATTTGATTCAAATTTTGGCATACAGGACTTTAAAGATTACTAAACTGCATGGGTTTTGCTTATTGTTGAATATCGCATGATGACCTATAGTTGCTTACATCTACGTGATGTGGTCTCTTGGGAAAGTTGTCTCATTTTCATAAAACCTACAAATTATCTATTCTTTTGCAAAGGAACAGTTATATTTTCTACCTCTAAAACTTATTCAAAGGCGGGAATAGTGGTAGCATTGGTAGCTCGTTGTTTTATAGAAACTTATACACATTAGATGCAAACTTGTGTTAGATTTTACTTTTATTATGACATGAATGTGTGTAGTGCCTTCGAATTTGTTCATTTTACAGAATATTGCGAAACGAATACAATGTCAATTGGATCTAATCTAGTATTTACAGTCACTTTAATATTTCAACAGATGAATTTTCAAAAAGTTTGGTCAATCAGAATTGTACTTATGGCTGTGTCCGCAACAAAGTTTTCATGAAATCATCGTTTCAAGGAAATCTGATTTAGTTATAAAATTGGTCGTAGATCATAATATCAGCGCGCATCTAGTAATGTATAAGACCGATTTGTAAGCTTACATCTGTTGAGTGCCATATGTGTGCACATCTATATTCCATCCTAACAGATCTTTAATATTGTTAAATCAGTACTTTTATCAGACAGGAAATACATCTAATGTACGCTATTATCTAATAGGTGTATAATTTGTTTCAGAATTTGACCATGAAAACGATAGCTAAAGAGATTATTTTTTTCCCAAATTATATCTATTTTTTTTCTTTTTTTTTTAATTTGTTCATCTTTGTGATCAAGTTGATGAAAACATAATCTCCAAAAAACGTCACGTATATGCTACAAATAACATTGGTTTAAATAAATGTCCATATTACTACAAACTGCCATATTTTGTGCTCAACCAGTAAGGTCGAGCACATATTTTACTGACTCGGCATAATCTCGACAGTACTTAGCTGTACTTAAATGTTCTTGACTTCGGTCTAGACTCTACATAATAAGTCTGATGGAGTACATGAAAATCTTGGTATAGTCTGACTATGGTCTCGACAAATGCTAGACCAGTCTTGACCAGTCTCGACTCAGTCTCAACTAGTCTTGGCCAGTTTTGACCTATAAAATTAGTCTCGACTTGTCTTGACTTGTTCTGAACCAGCCCATCTATGTCATTAATATATTGATCTTACAAAATGCCAGGTTTTTTTGTAGTTTGATTTGTGGCTGTCAAGTTTAGGGATTTAATCAATAGGTAAAAGTTAGAATTTTGAGTTCGGACTATAAACCAAACAACAAAATAACCAGGCAATTTGTAAGACCAACATATAATTGAGATATCTGTAGAGTTTTGTCGAAATTCAAGTTGATTTGAAAAGATACAGAAATGTTTAAATGCGACTATCTGAATTTAGTCCCAACTGAAAATTCTAGCTTTTTTACCTATTTATTAAATACTTAAATTTGACAGAAATAAACCAAAATACCAAATAACCTGCCATTTTGTAAGATTAATATATAATTGAGATAGCTGTAGAGTTTTATTAAAATTCAAGTTGATTTGAAAAAGTAGTAGAAATTTTAAATGCGACTATCTGAATTTAGTCCCAACTGAAAATTCTAGATTTTTTACCTATTAATTAAATCCTCAAATTTGACAGAAATAAACCAAAATACCAAATAACCTGGGATTTTGTAAGATCAATATATAATTGAGATAGCTGTATAGTTAATCAAAATCCAAGTCAAATTTGAAAACGGTATAGAAATTTTAAAGGCGATTATCTGAATTTAGTCCCAACTGAAAATTCTATCTTTTTAACTATTAATTATATCCTCAAACTTGACAGCAATAAACCAAACTACCAAATAAATAAACTGCCATTTTGTAAGATCAATATATAGCTGACATAGATGGACTTATTCAGACCAAGTCAAGATCCGTCGAGACTTGTCGAGACTGGTCGAGACTTGTCAAGACTGGTCGAGACTGAGTCGAGACTGAGTCGAGACTGGTCAAGACTGCTCGAGCGTAGGTCGAGACTGGTCAAGACTGCTCGAGCATAGGCCGAGACTGGTCTAGCATTTGTCAAGACCATATTTAGACTACACCGAGATTATTAAGTACTCAATCAGACTTTTATGGAAAGTCTAGACCAAAGTAAAGTACAGTTAAGTACTGTAACAGTTAATTACTGTCAAAATTATGTCGAGTCTTGTCCAGGAAAATGTGCTAGATCTTACTGGTGGAGCACAAAATATGGTCTTTTCAGACTCTGAGCAGTTTGTAGTGTATTGAAAGCAGAAAAACCTAGCCATACAAATTTCCATTCTTTCATTTGTATTGCAATCTGAAAAATTATTTACTCTCTATCATTCATATTGAAAATAAAAATAAGACAAGATAATTTCATATCTATATCATATGATAAAATAACATTTCAATTCATAATGTATACTGTTTTATGAATTTCATACATAGTACTTTTCGAAAACCATAGTACTACTTTCATTTTCAAATTATGAGAATTAAATCGGCTAAGCCTATTGGTTTCAGAACTGATCATGTTGATATAAAAGAAAATTAGCAGAAGTTTTAAACCAATAATAACTGATACAGTAAAATGATATCTTGACAGGACTTATAATATTGTGGATTTGGTCTATAAAAACATAGGTCCTAATCATAGTGAAATGGGATGAAAATGTTTTAAACACTTCAATCATCATTGTTTAAAATCATGATTAAAAATAATAAGTAAGAATTTATGCATATTTCTTCCGTCTATATTCATTTTCAGTATGGGTAAGATAGACAGAATAAAGATACCACCTCTTTTGAGACAAAGAATGTCTTTTCTAAGATTTAATATTGATGATATTTCGAATAAAATATCAAAAGTTTATAAACAATCTGGATTTCTTTCTAAAACATCAACACCGTCATCACTGTTATCATACCTGTCGCCGGAGGAATGTCCCTATGCAAAAGCTTGGGGATTCTGTTTTTAATTCTCTATTTCGTTTTTATTTTAGGATTTGTTTTGTTCTGAAAAGTTTAACTATTCTTTTGAAGTCAGGATAGTCTTCGTCGTCAAAGAGATAGGTTTCAAGTATTTCAGATTCTTCATGTCATGTTTAGGCTGCATTTTACGACAATTCAAGTGTAAACGCAAGTCTTTTGGATTTATAGAGTAAATATTGTCGCGTTTTGTCATCTCAAAGAAAGATTTTGATTTGTTTCCATGTAAACATTTGTGTATCCGATTAGTATTTGTTCATTGCAACGTGTGGTATATTCGCTGAGTATTTCAGAACACATGTGCCCAGGTGGTGCGCAGGAATATAATGGGAAACCATTATTAATACATATTTTCATTCTCTCTAAATTGCTCAAAAACTGTTCTTTCATTACAGCTAGAAAATTGTTTAATGACTCCTTGTCATTTTTTTTCTCGTATGGACGGTCGCATATTTGTCTTCGTATTGTACCGTCTGGGTCTTAAAGTCTTGCTTCTTGTATGATTGGGTTGGGATGGTTCAATAGGAACACCAATCTATTAAACGAATAGATAACGAATGTTGATCAAATCTCAATGAATACTCGAAATCCGAATTAAGACTTCCCATTCTCTCTCGGACTGTCTCATCACTTATGTATTCCTACATGCTATTTCATGGTATGATACTATAGCGGATATGATAAACTGCTCAGTTGTTTCCTTCAGAGTACTATTTAGTTTCTTTAAAATACGAAAACCAAGGCATGGAAAGAACGAAATTGATTTTGCATCAAAGTGACCATTCGTAAGTTTAATTATCCTTGGTCTATTTATATCAGGTTCCATAGTCATTCAAATAATGCAGGAATCCAATCTCGCTGAATATTAAATTACATGCATCTCATTTATACATTTTACAAAACACCAAGTTAAAACAAGGAACAAATATTAGAATTTTCAAAAAGTTACGTACTATATTACATGGGTTATATTATTAGTTGTTACATTCAATTACACCATAGAAATATAATCATTTATAAATTGATTATTGTGTATTCATTATAAAAATAACATAATACAGTGTTAGATCAAACCTATAGGCCCATTTGTAATACTTCAGATGCCCGAAATATCCTAATAATATGAATGAAATCCGATTCACAAGGTATTATTTGTAGTTGTCACCACACATATTCTAATAAATATGAATATGAATACATAGTGACTGTATTCTAAAATAGCATCCTGCAATTACACTAATTCAATGAGTAGATTGTCGTCACTATTCACTTATAATACATTGTGTATTGTGATTTGTTGTCCTTGTTTACTACATACAACATGTACGACAAGTTAACACCTCCTGAAATAAAACAGATTTCTATCAGATTAAGTTACATGAGGAAGTAGCGATTTCTTTTGCTTGGCGATGTTAACGTAGAAGTAAAAGAGAAAATGTATAGGTTCCAGTCCTGGTTGTAGATACATTTGACAATCAGAAGTAACTAAACATTGTTAGGTTGATCTTTCTATAGAAAATGAAAGGATATGGAGTAAATGCCTGTTTGTATTACGTCAGATGCCTGGTGATATCCTCATCATAAGTAATCCGAAAAGGGTGCATTTGTAGTTGTCACAACACAAATGCAGAAAATTAAAAAAAAAAATGCATTATGACTGTATCTTGATGTTATAAAAATGAGATGAGTAGATGCTCTCCAGTATTATGAATACTTCGTGTATTGTGGTTTGATGTTGTTGTTTAATACCTATCAGATAGAAATTATCTTCCGAGTAAAAGCTGATATCTATCATCTGACATTAGCGGAGAGGATAAAGCTGCTGCACAAATGTAGGCGGCGTTATCGTAGAAGTGTATGGAAAAAGTACAGGTTCCAGCTCTGATTGGAATGAGAGTACATTTATAGTTGATATTGTTAATTCATATATTAATGACCATTAAATGAGAGTCAAACGACAGTTATTGAAACTTTTTCTGAAAGATTGCAAAAGTCTTACAAATATAAAGATGATTATGTACTGAATAACAAGTCAGTACCTTTTAATGTGTATAACAATTGAATCTTGTTTGTCATTTACAATAACAAAAGTCTCATCAGACTGTCTGCTTTCAAAATCGTCAATAACAGTCTAACAACAGGTATATAGAGTTGTCACAAATGCATCCATCCATGCACTTTTATATTATGTTGACGAAGTGTAATAGCTACTTATCATTGTAAACAATTTGTATTAAAAACACTCCATGTATTAAAACTAGTAAAAACAAGTACAAATTTTTAAGGTAATTAAGAATTGGGCCAAGTTACTTGACCGACTCACTCACATACAGAATAAAGTCTGAAGTATCTACTAACAAGAACAAGTACAGAGGAGGTTGACATTCTGCAAAGGGTAAGTAGATTTAACTTATATTATCGATGGCAGTGATGATGTCTTATTAATGACAAGCAATTTATGGTGTGAACATCACCTGGAAATGCAAAATTTGTTGAACAGGATTTAAAACTTTATAGAGTTTTATACAGAAGTAATTATTTTACAATCTACAAATATATGTTTTACAATAAACAAGTTTGATAATTGTCTTTATCTGATGGGAATATTCAAATTTATCCATAAATTGAACTGATAATTCTCAGGGCTTATTTCATATTAATTCGACAAAGACATTTATGAAGTGTTCTTTTAGTGATTTCATCTATTTTATCTTCTGCTTCTATTAAATACAAAATATTATTTTGATTATATTTTTATGAATATAGGACTCTCGTTATTTGTCAGTTCATACGATCGACATACACAAGAGCTAAAACAAGCCGTCCAGTACACAAATAATGCACAAATGAGGATATGCATATATATATTTTACATGGTTTGTCGGTTGACAAAATCTTTATTTTATTTCATTTATAGCTAAGATCCAAAAACAATGGTTTTTTACTTAGGTTAAGGAAAATTTCATTGGAAACTCCTTTCCGGAAGACAAAAATGTTCTTTTCACCGACTAATTATGCAGTAATGGGTTAAGACTTAGAAGCCCTTTGTCGGTTTAGAATGTTTGAACAGTATACCTTAACTGATAAAAAACATTGTTTTTTACTGACGGATTTTTGAAATATTAACAAAAACTGTATGCCTTGTATTTTTAAAAGATCGAATAAAATTCCCACCATCGCCGAACAGCTTTTCTTTTTAATAAAGTTTACCCATTCAAAAGTAAGAATAAAGTAGACATTTGATGTGAAATTGATCATAGATCGTCGATACATATTTCTATGTGAACACTTGCTATAATTTCCTTGCACGAAACAAATGTACATTCGATATAAAAACATCAACAAATCGATCTTGATCCAAATATATAAAATTTACGATTGCACGCTTAAATCGTACCATGTGATTTGAAAAGTTTTGCACACAGCACCAAATCTGTCGTCCCTCCTCTGGAACAAGTAGTAGTGACTGTTGGGAATAGTTGTCTCATTGGCTATCATATCGAATCTTTATATCTTTATATAGTTTTAAATAACAATCGGTACAACTGCAGATAATAATACAATGTCACAAACATTGTACAAAATAGCAGATAATATAAATAGAATATCATTTTTATTGAAAAAAATATTTAGTGATATTTCAGTAAATGCATTATGAATAAAGATGATTGGGTGTATACTTTAATGCAACAGCAACACATTATATTACATAATGGTCAATTTTCAACCGGGTTTTAAGTTTGTGGTTTTGTGGTTCTTTGACACTACTTTCCCAGTTTTTGGGTAGAATTAAGCGCTCAAAACAATGTTCAATCCTTCACAATTTTGAAGTGTCCATACAAAGTCCAGAGCCTGTAATTATGTGGTTGTTTGTTGGTTGCTGTCTTTAAAATTAGTTTATCGTTTATTGCTTAGTCTTAATCGGTATAAAATAAGAAGACATGACATAACTGTAAATGAGACAACTAGCCGCCAAACTTCAAAATGAAAAAAGACGTTCATACGTCCGAAGCGCTTTTCTGGATTGACTTTCATCAGGAAAGCTCAAAGCCGAATATTTGAAGGTAAAGGATGTGTACGTACCAAACAAGTTGAAGAGTTATATGACAAAAAGGACCTGAAAATAATAGCCAATTTCATCTCAGGTCAACTTTTCCTGAGGAATTGAAACCTTAGTTTCTTACTTATTTCTAAAATTATAAACAGACAATTATAGAAAAGTTTTTTCTAAATCATGTCAGTACCAAAGTACTTACTATTGTCTTCGGGAACTGATAGTCCACCAGCAGCGGAGTCGACCCATGCTGTACAAAATAAAACAACACTTTATAAATTTCATGCGTGCAAAGCGCTTTTCTGGATTTACCTTCATCAGAGCTATATGAAGTAGATATAAGCAATTGTAGGTCACCGTACAGCCTTCAAAATTGAGAAAGAACTCATACCGTATAGTCAGCTATAAAAGTCCGCGAAATGAAAAATGTGCAACAATTCAACCGAGAAAAATAACGGCCTGACTTGTAAAAGACATTTAAAAAACAAATATGACACGAACCAAGGACAACCACTGAATTGAAGGCTCGTTACTCAGAACAGGCACATAAAGAATGTGACTGTGTAATACATGTTGTGATCTCTCGACCCTTTCTTAACTTGAGATTATGGTGTGGCTGCTTTTGTATTAAAATTGTTTCCGAATTTGTGATGATACTACCTAAAATACCTTATGGTCTTATTTGATTGTTGAAGACCGCACAGTGAACTATAATTGCTTACGTTCAATACTTCTGATCCTTTGAGGCAATCGTACTACATCTCCTTATTTTCATATTAAAAACATTGAGGTTAACACACCGTTTTTAATAATAGAAAGGTGTGTATGCAGTATTTCAAGCTGTGAATTGAATATAAATTTCTATATAAAAAATTTAAATGACTATTGAAGGTCTGCTAAAAGAAAAAAAATCCTTATGTACCAAAATCCATTTGAAAATCAGGGTTTGTGGCGAGATTGAAAATTGCATAGTAAACTTATTAGTTTTATCACTCCCGATAACTTCTAAATATATAATACATTTACTTTCTATGTGCATCATTAATAAAAGTGCAGTTAGTAAAAGTAAAATTACTGCTTGAACGCAATTATGGTTGAATTGGAATTATGTAATTATATATTTGCAATGAACAATTTTACCAAAAGGAAAGTCCATAAAAGAGACAAAATCAAACGCTATCAATCAACGGAACAAGTGAAGGACAACTGCCATATTCCTGACTAGGTACAAGCATTTTCCGAAGAACAAAAGGTGGGTTAAACTTAGTTTTATAGCTAGCTAGACCTCCACTTGTATGACAGGGGTTTATATTTCCGTTATATTGATTAAGCAACCCAAACAGACTTGACATAATAGGTTAATTTGACAATGATTTGGATAAAGCAGCAAAACTGTGTAAACATACATCACAGACATACAACACAACTGATTAAAAACTTAAAACAAACATTCAAATTGATTTAACAAAGACGCCAACAAAAAGGTGTAGATTGATTTAGAAAAATAAGATATATAAATAATTAAATTTCAAGTTAACAAAAGACTACAACATACATATAAAGTACTGCAATTTGTTGCATTCCTTTCCCAGTAAAGACACTAGTATTTGGAGTTGATAAGGTAGTGACAGGCTGAGAAGATATGATCAACCAAGGCTGTCCATGCCTTTTCTATATTTCCTCATATTTTGTTAAAAAACAACTCTAATTGATATTTCAAGTCATGCCAACTACTACTTGTTTAAGGTACATATTCCTTTATTATTTTAACTAAAAAGACTATTTGGACAACACCTGTCTTGTTCCTCTTTTTGGTTAAAACGCGATTTATCGCAAATTTTGATAGTAGGATAAGATAATAACTATCATTTAATTTGTTGTAATTTATCAGTATAATGATCATGTACCTTATATTTTAATAATGCTAATACAGAACATGATGTAGTTCTGTGAATAAATAATATTGTTTTCATTAGTTAAAATAACTGCCATAAAGGTAAGAACGATTTTAAAGCTTTAATTATATAAAAATGAGTGTTTTAATTAATAAATATGTTTCATAACAGAGTGATAAGGATATTTTTTATTACTATTACTGTTATATATTTGTTGTTATATTATTACGCTATTTGTTAATATATTTTGCAGAAAACCTTACCAAGTTTACAGCAATACGTATACTCTTCCAAGCATGCCGATGACATTCTGTAAGCATTGCAATGTACTAACAGAATCAGAAGAATTTCGAAGAAGAACAGAGATGGGAAGATACAAAACAAGATACGATGTGTCAAATGCAAAAATTTAAGACGAGAATATGATGTTTGAATTTAATATAGTACTTTCAATATGTTTCACGTTTGCAGTACTTTCATTCAACATTTCGTTATAATTTGTATAATTGATTGTGTAATAGATGATTAGAGGTTTATCATTTCAAATCACAATCATATATCCTTAATTTCTTATGGAGCGATATATGGTCATAATTGTTAGATGCATTTCACATCAAAACTAAATTCAGATAAAATTTATAAACAGTAAAAGAAATTTACACAAAACAGCATGTGTCAAATATAGATTTGAAATGGGTATTAGCATGTTAATAAATCTTGAATTTCTATTTTTAAAATAGATTTAAATGCAAAACTTAAATAAGAGAAGTTAAGATAAGCATGATAAGTGCCTTGTTTAAAGCTCATTGGTCTGTCGAATATCAATACTTATTTCAAATCTCCAAAAACTGTTAAACACCCTTATTCTGAAATCTTATATTTAATATTTAGATATAAACCAAAACAAATCCCGCAATGCTACGCTTTTATGATTAAAAAATATTTTTAGGCTAGATGTGCCTAACATATAATTTTGACAAGGATATATGCGGAATATGGTATTATTAGGTCCAATATGTGAATGTCAACATATTTATGGCGTCATTTTGACATTACAACTGATATTTTGCACTTACTGGTCCAAAACAATCACCCATTCCATGTTTTAAATAGGATTAGCATTATGTTAAAAGGATTAAACGATTTTACTATTTTGAAATTCTTGGGGCTAAATAATATCTCTTGTCTTACCTTCTATTAAATAAATGTTCAATAGATAAAATCCCCATTAAAGGATAACCTTCAGAGTAATAAAACTTTCTTAATATCAGTTTTCAATCATTTATCATAAGTATTTCCTTGATGAAAATGCTTTGAGAAAATTTATTATTGTTATGGTATAATAAATCCTCTGAAACATATACAAACGGTTTTCAAACAATCTGCACTTTTGGATACTAGAATAATAACACATACACTAAAATTTCAACTTAAATTGCATCTACATAACAGTTCAGTATTAGACTTGTCTCTTATTCAAAACAATATAAAACACTTTGAAACGCGCATTTAAAGCTTGGAGGAAAATGAAGATATGAATACATATAGTCTTGATGAACAAAAGTATGTGCTATTCAGAAAACGAATACACTCTGAAATTAGATATAAAAATATTTAAAAAAACAATTTAGACTTGCACATTTTCTTCCTGTCTCTTTTATTTTTACAGAGTAAGTATATAAAATGATGTTATCAGTGTTAATATCGTTATAATTATTCTACATGTCATGTGTTTTGTGTATCTTTATGATAACTAGTATTATGTTATATGTGCAGTATTGACAAATTACGTCATTAAAATCAATCATTTAAAAAATATTTGTTTGATTGAAATATGCTGTTATAAAATTTTAGAAACTTTTAAAATTATAGAAATAAATAACTCTCATGCAAACCTTTGATTCCTTGTCTGGTTATCTTATACTTTTGGTCCATTTGGTGTGATCAGCTCTTCAGTGTTTGATATAAGTTTGAGATTTTTAAATATTTTGACCATGAGATTCAGTAATGAGACATTATTTGTCGAAATGTGCATCTGGTACAGTTAAATTGGTACCATTAATGTATTAAGAAATTTATTTCTTACTAAAGAGTGCTTTTATTCGTAGGACACTACTTTTCTGAAGTTTTGGTAAATTTAAACAATGATTCATTGATGAATTGATTGATTGATTGTTGGTCGCTTAACATCCAGTGGTAAATACTGCATACATGTTCAGGACGAGAACAATAAATACAATAGATAGATCCTGTAATAGAGGCCGTCTGGGATGAAGGTCTAGGAAATTAGGACTGTCACTGGAAAATGAGGGTATATTGGATAGAGACGGAAATTTGTCCCTGCAACATGCCACCTACGGACCACTCAAAGAGTTGTTGCAAGGGGTCTCAACGTGCAGAGATTTAAATAATGAAATTTAAAATATATTCATTTATTTTCATAAGAAGCTAATGAAAATGTTCATATCAGATAAATGTTGAACTACCTTGAGTTTACAGGCGGTGTTTCAAGATATTGTAACACATTTAATGTGTAAAAGATCAATTTTATTGAAACTATTTAGTAAACACACTATTTGTTAAATACAGTTTTGACAGTCTTTGGTATGATGCTGACAAAATTGACTCATTTCGACACCAGTTTGTGCTTAATTCAAAATCTATATTTTGATAGCTTTTTCAAAACACAAGCAATTTTAAACAATCTGCTAATGATAATAAAAACATGAAAATCCGTTCTCAGACTCACAAATGTATTCAAAATATCATATTCATCCGTGCCATTATTACTAAAGTAATTAGATCACATTATGCTCTAGTTATCTACAAAACAACTGCTGGATAATCATGATAATATTAGTTGCACAGTGTCCAAGTGACCGTATACGATATATACGGGGTCAGTAAATTTTCATATGTGGTGAATTTACTGACCCCGTATATTTTATTATGCCACTAGCCCCATTGTGTAACGATTTTACCTTACAGACTATCGTATCATGTGGAATTCATACTAGTGGCCATTAAAGTGATCAAGTCTTCAATATTAAAACCTACTTTCATTGATCTATACAAAACAAATACCAACAATAACGATTTGCAAGCTTTTAATGTGTTTTTGCATTTATTTTCAATAGTTAATCATCAATTTCTTCATCTGGTGTCTGAGCGAAAAGATTCAGATTTTTTAACGTCAAATTGTTTTATAAAGGGAAGTAGTACTGCTACTAACCGTGTATTAAAACAAAACTAGCCCACTAACCCAATATTAAATGTACAGGGTCTCCACGTGTTCGCTTTTAACAAAATAATATTCCTAGAAATGTATAGCAGGTAAGATAAAATCTTTTACCTTTGTCAGTAGATATGTATATATACTAAATGTCTGCTTTAAGGTCTGGTTCTGCTCAGACTTCTGTTAAACTTCTATTGTTCTGTTTTGTTTGGTTTCAGAAATGGAGAAATCATGTATATCTAACATTTAGTACCCAGAGTTTCCTATAAACAACCCGTTTTGACTTTATGTAACCAAGCGAATGTTTTAGTTTTGCTCATTTAACACGTCATCAATACATATTTAAAATAAGGCAATATTTACAGATGTTTTGTTGATGACATTATTCCGACTTTTTATTTTCAATGTGGAAGTTTAGATTATTCAATAATTAATTTCGTAAAACCCTCTGTTTCACATGTTATCTATCAGAACGCGTTTCTTGTATGTCGGAATGGCTTTGATACTTGTAATATTTCGATCCAGATTCCTTCAGATCGGATCGCAATTATCATAGGACTTAATTTCTGCTGACTTATACGAGGACGATAGTTTTAAATCAACAAAAACAATAGGTGAACCAGATAAAAAAGTGTGACATCCCAACGCAGTTTTTAATAACTGCGGTAGACTGTGGGTAAAGCTTTATAAATTTTGAATCGCAGAAACCCCAAAAGTGGGAGACCGTTAATTCCACAGGACAAGCAGTTGTTGTTTTGTTTGCATCACCCACCGTGCGAATCTACACTTTTTCAAAATTTCCTAATCGGGAATAGGACAAAATCAGTATCTAACAATCTAAGACCGCCACAACATGTCGCTATTGATTTCAAACACAGACACGTCGTATCGGTCAGCCAAATCGTAAAGGTGACCATGAACTTTAGTTTAGTCGATCTTCTCATGACTATGCTGGAAAAATTCGTTTATCTAAGTAACACATCTGTTCATGACGTCAGTATAGTGTGCACATACATGAGATACGATACGTAGAATCAAGAAAAGTGCTTCTCACACACGAAATTTATAAATTGTTATTTTCATTTAATATAAAACAAATAATTACATAATTGTTTTCAAGGTGATGCTATTTATAGAGCATGTAAAGGTAGATACGACCCATGTTAACTTATTGATCAATTTAACGTACTTATACCTAGAGGTTACCAATTTTACACACAAGTTAGATCTTAGAATGTTGTCGTTATCTGTATCAACATTGACTTTGCTTTTAGAATTCAAACTGATACTAAATATTTATGTATTGCTATACAGTCATGAACACTTAAGGTCATTCATTCAGTCGATACGTTGCACAAGGTCATGCTTTAATCATAATGTTAATTACCTCTTTACCTCTTTACATCAAATGAAGTGGATGTGAACTTTTGATATTTTGGTCTAAAAATCATGATTTACTGATTAGTTATTATTATATGTTTTGAACTGGACTCCTGTAACTGCAAGTACTATGAGATCGGTACTTCATGTCTTTTGTCTTTTCTAAGTTGTTCTTGTGCTTTGTGCAGATTTAATTCGTAAGCTTTTTCCCAAAAATTGTTTACAATTAGTTCTTTTGTTGTACTGTGACACCACTGACCCAAATTATGGAGAGCGTCAAACGCTCGCAAACATGTCGCATCCCTGAATTTGACTTTCTAATTCAATGGTTGTCATTTGTTGCTGTCTGCCAAGTACGTTTTTCGTTTATTGTTTTACCATAAATTAGGTCGTTGTTTTTTAATTGTTACATGCCGAGACCCTTTAGCTGATTAAACGGCATATGATTTGTTCGTTGTTTGAGGTCTTATGGTGGCCTATATATGCTTACATCCAAGTGCTATGGTCTCTAGGGAATGTTGCCCCATTGACAATCATTCCACATCTTATTATTTTATATAACATAGACAATATTTATAAATTTGCTTCAAACAGTTGTTTGTTTCTATCTCTAACATTCCTTAAACGTCAAAGAAATGTGTAAGCTCATTTTACAGAATATCTCAAAACGATGTCAATTTGATTTGGTTTGTACCATCAGTTTTGTAAACAAGTGAATTAAGCTAATCATGCTAATGACAGTTTTGTTACCTTTATTAGAAGCAAACAATTTTGTTACAGCAAAACAGGCAACATATTTAATAAGGAACGTGAAAGTGAAATAGTTTGGTACTAGGACTAATAGTTTACAAACCTGTATGTTTAACTGCGAGATAGAATAAATTTTCAAAGTTTTTAAATAATCAAAGCTATATCTCACAAAAACGTGTGTTCAATCAGAATAACTATGTCGACAACAAAATAAATACTGAAGAAATAGACGAACCCAACAACATTCTGTATGTGCCTGTCCCAAGTCAGAAGCCTATAATTCAGTGTTTGTCGTGTGTTGCTGTGTTACATATTTGTTTTCGTTCATTATTTTGTACATAAATTAGGCCGTTAGTTTTCTCGTTTGAATTGTTTTACATTTGTCATTTCGGGGCCTTTTATAGAT
The DNA here is from genome assembly GCA_017311375.1 of Mytilus coruscus. Taxonomy (NCBI): domain Eukaryota; kingdom Metazoa; phylum Mollusca; class Bivalvia; order Mytilida; family Mytilidae; genus Mytilus; species Mytilus coruscus. The sequence continues at coordinate 40,212,040 of CM029598.1, forward strand.
GACTATGCGGTATGGGCTTTGCTCATTGCTGAAGGGCGTACAGTGACCTATAGCTGTTAATATCTGTGTCATTTGGTCTCTTGTGGAGAGTTTCCTCATTGGCAATCATACCACATCTTTTATATAGAAATTGCATATAAAATGACGGAAAATGTGAGATATTGAACAAGTATTTTAATTTAATGTCCAAACTAGATGAAGAAATTACCAACTTACCACAATTTGAAAGTAAAACTGACAATATAATTAGTGACTTACATGTCACTTTTGAAGAAATAATTGATATAATTAATATTCTTGCTCCAAATAAAATATATGAACCAGATGTGATTAGCCACAGCCGGATGCTCAAGATCTGTCCAGATAAAGTTACAATACCACTTCAAATTATTTAAATCATGTTTGAAGAAATAACTGGTATGATTAATATTATTGATCCAAATAAAGCCTCTGGACCAGATGTGGTTAGCCACAGCTGGATGCTCAACATCTGCCCAGATAAAGTTGCAATACCACTTCAAATTATATTCAACAAGTTCCTAAGTCAATATCTATATCCAACCAGCTGGAAAATTTAAAATGTTATACCTAATTTTAAAAGGGCGACTCATCTTTGCCTTCTTATTACAGACCTAAATCTCTAAGCTCTGGGGTGGGGAGTTATGGAACTAGCTGTTTTTAAACATGTATATAATCGTGTCTTTAATAACAAATTTATTTATGAATACCAATCATGTTTTTCCCAATACATTCAACAGTGCATCAATTATTAGAAATATGTCATTGTATCTGAAATGCTCTAGAAACAAAGGAAATTTGCTGATTTTTTTTTTTTTTTTTTTTGCGATTTCTCGAAGGCTTTTGACAAAGTGTTGCATATACTACATAAAATGAAAGCATATGGTATTGATGGAAATCTGTTAACTTGGCTCATTAGATACAAAAGTTATCATTACTCAATCGTCCTCACCTCTTTGCAATGTTTCAGCTGGTGTATCCCAAGGATCAGTTCTTGGTCTTTTAATGTTTTATATATATATATATATTAATGATATTGCTGAACAGTTCTGCATGCAGAGTATTTGCAGATGACACTTCGTTCAGTTTCTCGGGTCATGACGAAGAACTTATACATTCAGTTGTTGGTTGTGACCTGAAATAGCTGGATGGATGGTCAAGAAAGTGGCATATGTCTTTCAATCCTGAAAAATTAGAAATAATGATTTTCTCAATTATGAGACACACGCTCTTAATTTTACTTTGAACATTGAAAAGCATCTAAATGTACTGCGAAAACTTAAATATCAACTAAGCCGACACAATTTGGTAAAATTATATCTTGTTTCTTTAGACCATTTTTGAATGTGCAACTGAGTAATGGGACAATTGTGGAAAAGGGTACTCAATTGAATTAGAACAGATACAACCTAAAGCTGCAAGAATTGTAACATATTTACCTGTTTTCACAAATTCTGATACTGTCCTGGAAGAAGTTGGTTGGGAAACTTAAAACGAATGAAGAAAAAGAAAAAATTACAATTGTTTTATATAATTCAGAATAATAATGCCCTGAATATTTATGTAGTCTTGTGCCTCCTAACATTCAAAGTACAACACACTGTCCTTTGCGAAATATATAAGATAATATTTACCCATTTTGCAGGCTTTCCAATCATGTATTCCTCAACAATTAAACTTTGGAATAATCTAAAGATGTCTGTTTGAAAGGTAGACTGATTATCAAAGTTCAAAATAGAATTAAAAACACGACATTCAAAATGAGAATCCATCTCAACACTATGTATATGGTCCTAGAGAATTAAATGTAATCTTTACCCTATTAAGATGTTCGGCATACTTCTTGAATTCTGATTTATTTAGAGCTAACATTATATCTGATCCAACATGTAGATGTAGATTAGATATTGAGGACATGCATAAATTTTTCTTTGACTGTCTTTTCTGTTTAAACATGTTATATAAAAGGGCTATTTTGTTTAATGGTCTCAGCTGGCTTTCCGAAGGCCGCAATTCTGACATAAAATTGTTGGTTTTGGAAAGATCATCTTTCCATGACCAAAATATGCAAATGTTTTAACAAGTCTTAAATTTTATGAAGATATCAAAAGATTCCTCGTGGTATAATATCAACATAGGTAAAACGCACATCACCATTGTCATCCTAATCTCTGTCGTTCTTTCTTTATCCTCTTTCCTTTTCCGTATAGTTTAGTAATATTTATGTTGTTTATGCTATATAGTGCATGCTCACATTCAATTTGTATTGCAATATATATTGTATTGTGAGAAGACTTCAAAAGTATGTTTTACTTGTGTCTGATCCTTTTGCTTTGAACGAATAAAATATGTTTAAACTAAAGTTTTCATGAAATCTTCCATACAAGGAAATCGTAATTCAGTTTAGAAGTCACACCAAACCTTTAAACAGACTTATTTAGAAGGGATATAGTTACGATACTGTTGTCAGGTCATTAAAGATGACATATTTTTGAATTAATATTGATTCACTCATAGGGTCTTTGCATCGGAAATAAACATATTTATTCTAAAACCATTTCTTGGCATGATACGGGTTATGTTCTTCTCGTATATTTAATGATGGTATGATACTAAACCCTAACGGGATGTATTGTGCATGATTTTGATATGATGAAAACATAATCTTTTAATCAGTGTAATGAGGTCTGGAGCTGGCATGTCAGTAACTGCTAGTAGTCCTTTGTTGATCTATGTACCATTGTCATTTTGCTTAGTTTCTTCTGTTACCTATTCTGATATCGGACTCGGACTTCTTGTAAACTGAGTTTCACTGTGCGTATTGCTGTGAGTTTGTTTATTCTACATTGGCTACAGGTATAGTGGGAGGTTGATATCTCACAAAACATGTTTACCCCGCCGCATTTTTGCCAAGTCAGGAGCCTCTGGCCTTTTTAGTCTTGTATGTTTTTTAATTTTAGTTCATTTATATGTTTTGGAGTTTAGTGTGACGTCCATTTTCACTGAACTAGTACACATTTTTGTTTAGGGCCAGCTGAAGCCCGCCTCCGGGTGCGGGATTTTCTCGCTGTGTTGAATACCCATTAGTGGCCTTGATATAGAATCGAAGTTTTAATTATCAAACAATCGGTTCAGTTGCTATATGTATAATAATGATTCAAATGTATGATTACAGTGGTGAATGTCTTGTTCCTCGTAGTACTACCTTGAGTTTGTTTCCAGCTGAATATTTATCACGAAATTCAATATAGTATAGATACTTAAATTTTTAATCACTTCATGTTATTTGTCGATAATATTTATCTGTTTGAGAATATATATATAACAGGAAACTAAATACTTGGACAAATACGAACCACAAATAAGATAAAAAAATGCAGTTTAAAGAAGATAACGTCTCAATTTTTCAACATCATCTTCACAGGGACATACTTAGGAAAACAAAATGTTATATATTATTTGTTCGTACTTCTATAGTATTTGCGCAAAAGGACAGCTGACGACGTTAATTGGAATAATGATAATGTTAACTGCATGAAGCATAAAACCCTATTTTTCTCCGATATTGTCTTGATTCAAACAGAAATCATATATAAGATACAAAATCTAGTTTTCATCATCAATTTTGTTGGTGGAAATGTTTTGTCGATCTTTATTACAACTAGTTACTCATTATTGATTTCAAATATTCACAGAAATCAAGAGGTTAGCTTACTTAAAATTTATTTTATTAAGCAAACACAGTAGCATCTGAATTTAATTTGGTAGTCCTATTTCAATGGTCGATGTAAAAGCATTGATAATTTAAAAGAAACCACTGATTATCAATTGGCCGCCATTTTGTCAATGTTCTTTTTATTTTCGAAATGAAGGACAAAATAATTGGTTTATCATACGTTCCAATTTTATAACCACAATACCGTCCTCTCTTACTCGAATGGGACCTACCGAATAAGACTTATCACTGGATTTGTACTTACATGAATAACACGACGGGTGCCACATGAGGTGCAGGATCTGCTTACCCTTCCGGGGCACCCCGGTTTTCAGTGGGGTTCATGTTGCTCAGTCCATAGTTTTCTTTGTTGTGTTTTGTGTACTGTTTGTTTTCTTCCTCTTTCGCATTTCGCCATGGCATTGTCAGTTTGTTTTCGACTTATGAGTTTGAATATCTCAGAAAAGCATTTTTAGTATGGTGCGAATGTTTCTTGCTGAATAATTTTCTTATTATATTATACAGTGTGAATACGGGAAAATACTCCTACTAGACGAAGCAACGTTCAACTCTATGATATGTATAAATAAATGTTCATTGACTTTAATCGTTACTCTCTCCATTTTATAATTGGTTCTTGTCACAACTGGATGTCCGTACTCAAAGACATTGATAAAACAACAAGTACATTGATAAAACAACAAGTGCTGAAAAATCATGACAATTCTGAATTTGTCCGTCACATGTAACAAAATTTTTCCTCTTTTCCCCAAGTGATAACTGTAAAGGCTACACTACATTAAAGGAAATGAGTGCATCATTAAACAAATAAGTCTTTCTTTTGAAAATTTAAACTGTAAGAATAAGTAAATTGATACGTTCTCTAATAAATATTTATAACAAGTGATCAGCGATAACTTAACTTGTATAATTTTCCATCAGGATAGTATGCTATATATCACTGTAGTCTAATTATTACATTAATGAATTGGACTGTGCATGTCCAATCAAACTATCCGTAAAGCTTAAGGCATACATTTTGGTTTTGTTAGGTTTTATGGACTTCGACTTTTTCAAATGAACCTTAGACACAATATGTTGGAGTTCAGTATTTTTGTTACTACTTTTATTTTTGTGTACAAGAACATATATGTATATCAAACATTTTGTAGCAACAAATTTGTTAGAGAAACATAGTTAGTGAAAACTTCAAAGTCATTGTCAAACTAAATAATGTGGTGGAGCAAATACAGTAGATGCAAGCATAGCAGTCAGTTTAAGCTCACCCAGTCGAAGTCACGTACTTTTGAAGTTCAAGTAATTCCCTCAGTGTTTTATATTTTTCTTGTTTTGCATCTACGTAATCGATTAATGAAATTTGAAAATCGATTGTCGATAATAAAAAACTATAGACATGTCTGTAAATCAATTCTCATTTAGCACCTTTAGCAGACAATGAAGAACCAATATGCAGAAAATTTCTTGAGACGTGACTCGGTTTCTTTTTAATAGGCATTACTGGACAATGAAAAAGGGAATCGTGTTGTCTACATTGAGCGAAATGGACGAAATTACAATATTTTTATATTTTGTATTTGATGCAATTTTTCACTTTTATTGATAACTGCGTCTATGATATCACATAATAAATGTATTAAATGTTGTGGAATAGTTTTTATTTCTTAAAACAAATTAGTTTCTTATATATATTTAATAATAATTATGTTTATTTGAATAATTAATTCATGTCAATTTTAGTTTCACTTCAAATAATAGCAAATGATTTATTCATTTTATATTGATAGCCAAATTCAAAATAAATAACTAAAATTATACATCATAGATCATGAAAAATAGGCGTGTTATGTATTGTTACTTCTTTACTTTTCTTTTAACAAGCCTGAGTAAATGCGCACATGTTGAAAACTACAAGCAAAGGATAAATATAAGAAAAAAACAAAACAATAGCTATAACTTCCAACAGTTGTAAGGAGGAAAATTATTGAAAAGTTGTTTATTTCTATTGAGGTTCATATGTATGCACACCTTTGTCATTGCGAACATGAACCTTGAGGTCGGTTACTTTATTGAGATCAACATTATCAGGATATCTGTAAACATCACGTTTCAAATCCTCTGAATGGTCATATACGGTTCCTGTCGCCAATTTAAATTCAATGGCGACATCTGTTTTGCCGGAATTAACTTTGTCCTCATAAAATTTTGCTGTAGTCCCATCGTAATTATTCTTTGCTATTTTTCCTTTGGATGTGAGGGCCCAGTTTTGTAAGATAAGTGCCAGCACCTCCAACTGCAACTCCATTTTTCTTTTCCGACTTCAAAATTTTTCCCGATTCCAGAATTTTTCGCTGATGCCTTATCAGTGTGATGATAATACGTGTCTACATAAAACAAACGAAATCACTTCTATATAGTAATTACAAGATATGAAAATAGAAAAAAAGAGTTTTTACCGAAGTTTTTTCTCGTAACTTATCTTTAAAGACACAAAAACATCAATAATTTGCCGATGTTCAAGTAAAGGTAAATTGGTAACTGTTTTAAAATCACCAATTAAATACCTTAAGCGAAAGTTCCCATTTCAGGAGATGTAATCTAGTTGTTCTAATTAATCAGAACTTAATTGAGTGAATACACTACGACAATCTTGACTAAATATTCAATTTCTAAACAAAATCAAACCTTTCCAAAAATAAACAATATTAAAGTTTTAGTATTTTTAGCCGTCTATTGATAGAAATGATTGCTATACATCAATCTTCATTAACTCTAGTAATTTCAATCAAATAAATAAATTTATCCTGCAATTGGGTGTCTTATGATACATCAACAGCCCAACAGATATCACTAGCCTGTATTTGTATACTATACAGATATCACTTTAAAGCTCTGCCCACTGCCGGACTATTTTTGTGTATTACTGTTGACAAGTGTTGTATGAACTTTTGTAACCTCAGAATGTGTATTGCAATTGCACTACGTCTGTGAATGTTCCAGTCTCCGATCCGCCACCCACTTTCTGCTCATAGACAAACACGAACAGCAGGATTAACTCCATTTTCTACGGCGTCAATCTTAAGGTTCAAAACTAGAATGTGTAAATGTGTAACACTCAAAATCAGCCATGCAACAATGTCAAATGTGAATGCACGGACAGTTAGAAATTCTGAAGCGTAGGACAAATCAAACACTTTTGTCTTAAATCGGACAATGCTTTGTTATATCTTTTACTGTTGAAATTTGTTGTTATGTTATAATAAATAATTATTAACTTTGAGCTATGTATTATTGTTGACCATGCGAGATTCTTTTCGAGTACCGGTCATCAACTGCTTGTGTGATTTTTTTTAGATAATACTACGCGGGCCTCAAAGGATTTTAAATCGAAAATAAATGCAATAAATGTGAGTTTTATGTCTTTCAAAGCAAAAACAAATTAAATTGCAGGATTAAGACATTAACTGTTTAGTGTCTTTAATTATCAGCTGTATTGTACTCAGCTCGAAACAGGAGTAATAGCTCACTGAAGCTCGCATTACACCTGTTTCTCAGCCTCGTACAAATAAAGCTGATATTTAAAGACACTAAACAGTTATTATAAAACAAAGAAGATGTGGTATGATTGCCAATGAGACAACTCTTCACAAGAGACCAAATGACACAGAAATTAACAACTATACGTCACCGTACGGCCTTCAACAATGAGCAAAGCCCATACCGCATAGTCAGCTATAAAGGCCCCGAAATGACAAATGTAAAATAATTCAAACGAGAAAGCTAAAGGCCTTATTTATGTACAAAAAAATGAACGAAAAACAAATATGTAACACAGCAACAAACGACAGTTGTCTATTAAACATGTTAAAAGTCCATGAAGTATGAGTTACGATAACAGCGTTCAGTGGTCTATGAAAAGGAGCAGGGGGTACAGATAGTCCTTAGCTACCATTTAGTTATACCGGCATAAGAAATATGTTTTGAAGACAAGACCATACAAAAGTTCATAATCTTAGGATGATTTACACAAAATGTACCATATATGCATGTGTGTATGGAATATATTTGTAAGGGTCAACTGTTTACAAGATCCATATTAACCTTTAATATTAACTGTTTGTTTTATAGAACTATATAAAAGAAGAAGCTGTGGTATGATTATGAATGATACAACTATCCACCAGAGTTTACTATGAATAAAAGCAATTTATCTCACTGTACGGCCTTCAAGTATACTTTCTGTTGATAACAAAATGTTACTACTAGAACAAATCATCTTGTTGTGATAGAGTACATTTTAAAGGTTTACAACAATTGTGTATAGTTTACATTTAGATACTTATATTGTTTATTCTATACTTAATTTACCTATTTCGTTTGATAATATAATAGAAAACAAAGATTATGGGGTATCCATCCATGTCACAAAATCAGTATATGCACAGCAAAAACACAAAGATCAATTTAACAGGGCTTTCATTGCTGTTCTTCATCCCAAAGTCACAGTGAGACCTTCATGTATAGGCCTTCAGGCTTAATATGTTTTAGTGTATGTATTTCATATAGTAATTAATCGATTACTTTATTTATTAGATTTGACAGTTGGCGTTATTGACAGGCGGCATTTTCGAGTTGTTTGTGTACCTTTTGTTTCACCGTTATTTACTTCGTAGTGGTTAGGATTATAAAATGTCAAAATGCTAAAATTTCATAGAAGAGAAATTTCATTTATTATACAATGTGTTGAAAGACAATTGTGAAAGAAAGCTTGTTTTAGCGGAAGATAAAATAGACATTGTATACCTAAAAGTCGAAAAGAAAATGACAATATCCTCATTAAAGAAACGAAAAAACGAAAAGAGAGAAACAACTGGAAGCCAACATAAAACCGATGAAATAGTTCGTGTTTCGATCAGAAAATCAATTATAGTGTAGGGTAAGAGCCGGAGCTAAAAGGCCTTTTTCTAATTATGTCCTCATTTTTGGGGAGTGGAATAGGAAACTGAAACTGCTAGAAGGAAAATAGTTTTATCTTAAAAAGCTATTCTATCATAAAGTATGAAAGCTAGAACTTAATTTAGAAAAAAATGTATTTTTAACAGATCACTTTTGCAAATGAGTCCCTCAATTGAATTGGATTTGAACGCTACTGTTGAGTTTCATATAAAAGGAACGAATGTCTGACTTAGTAAATCATATATTGGGGCTGTTTATATTTTTAGTCTTAAATAAATTTACTCATTAATACAGAGTATGCTTTAGAAAAAAATATTTTGTTATAATTATAATACATAATTTGAGCATTCAATTTCAAGTATTTAGTGGAATATATGACAAACATTGAATGTTAAGCAAGACCATCATAGTCTTATTGGACATTTCAGGTAGCTGCCTGTTGAATTGGGGTTTATTTTCACCGCTGGCTGCTTGCTTTTGTTTTTCACAAGTTTTAATATTCCTATTTAATATTGCCTTTATATTGCATTTGTGTTTTAATTTTTTAAAGAATTATATGTTCTACTTCATATCATGTTTCTAATGTACATACCCATTGAACTAGGTAGGTTGTTGGCAATTTATTCTCCCGTTGAGTGACTAAGCACGATTACCTATAGATAGAATAAATGTAACGACATGGAATTTTCTATTTTATGAATCTGATTTAATGCATTAAACAACACTACTAGTTTAAAATGTTTTGCTTCAAAGTTAATTATTTCTTTCATAAACTCAGTACTATATGACGATAATTTGTTTTCTATATGATGTGATGATGATACTGATGATAAAACATAGTCAACGGATTTTATCTATTTCATTGATATATTCAACACTGACAGAATTGTTTCTTTTAAAACGTACATTTCGTTGATATTTCTTTTAACCACATCATATTCATATACAAATATTACCGATAACAGTGTTTGACAGATTCGGGGACTTTTATAGTTGACTATGCGGTATGAGTATTGCTTATTTTTGAACATGATACGGCGACCTATAGATGTAAACTTTTATGTCCATTTGATCTCTGGTGGAGAGTTGTATTATTTGCAACCATACCATCTCTTCTTATTTTTATATCATCTACCATGGTTTGAATGTGTATATGCTTCTAGGTTTTATGTAAACAAAATTTCTTGACATGCGTAAAGCGTGGTTTCAGAAGTTCCCAAGCAAGTACCAGTCCTGTAGTTAAAATGAACGAGAGAAACTGTGACATCATGATTTAATTTGCCCAGTACCAAGAAATACCAAATAACATACGAGGAAAAAGACGGATGTAAAGAAACAACTGATTACAATTCAAGAGAACCCAAATTTACCTCCGTTGGGATTATGTTGCTGAATCTTCAGTTTTTGTGTAATCCTTTGAGACTGTTTCTCTATTTGTGTTGTAAGTTTTATTCGACATCGAGATTCGTATTACCTTTTGCCCACCAGTATGGTTTATGCAAAATGAGCACACAAGTTGTATGTTTCCTGTTTTCTTGTAGCTTTTCTAAACAACACACTTAAGTTTGACAAAAAGACTCATTATTTTCTAACACAAGTAGTTCAAAATAAATTTACTTTGTAAACGGGTAATTTTGTTCAATCATCTATGAAACATTAAACTGAAAGTGCTTAAAATTCCAATTCAATCTAAAAACGCTTCAAACGAAAAAAAAAATAGTTGATTATAGAATATTTTTAAAGCTTATTATTTCTAAATAGCATAACTAACACTACTCATTCATAAATATACAAAATTAACGGATCTTTATCCAGCCGGAATATGAAATAAAATAAATATTTATATCTGAAAGAACAAAAGTTGGATTTTCCGTTTTAAAACATCACGATTTCCTAAAATTAAAATCTTGACATCCCAGATATTTTTAAAAGGAAAATCCATGGACGTATTAATAACTTGTCATTGTTATTTTAAAATAATTCATTCACATTTATAAAGGAAAAAATAAAGAACTTGATAATGATGACTTTTCTATAAAACGTATCAAATTGATCCGATGAAAACAAATACAACTTTTTATGCTTACATATATTATTCAGCGTATTATAATTTTGTTTTTTTTTTCTCCAACCTTTATCTCTTTATTTGAAATACTCAATTTAGATGTGGGTTTTTTTATTTTTTTTTTTTGTTACATAGATGTAGTTCCACGGGTAGTAACGTCGTCATATTGAGAAGCGTTTAGGGAGCAACAATTAAACTTCCAGGAGAGTATGGTTTTTGTCTGAGTCAAAAAAATTTTTTTGCGTGAATATTATTTTTAGTTTGTTGACGCTACATGTATCAATCTAATTATTTTTTTCAAAATATAACACTATAAGGTATGGGGAAAATCTGGATTTAGAATTTTTTTTTTTTTTTTTGTCATCTGCTTGACCACAGTATTTTTTTTTTTTTTTCATCAAATTGAGGATCAGAATATTTGTTTAGGAAAAAACAATACCCCCCTCCCTTTTGAAAGTTAAATGGTCGTTCCTTAGCACAGGTTTTTGTGTCACGATTTGGTCCAGTTGGTCATGGTTCGGTTAGGTAACTGAAATATTGCCTCATTTTTTTCGAAAAGACAATAAAAGCATATTAGATTTTTGAATCCTAAGTCAAATGATCTACATTGAAATTGTTGTTTTAAGAACTAAACGCAGGATAGGCACAATTTTGAAATTGACCTGGTTTAGTCAAGCGATTGACATGGTTCAGTTAAATGTCTAGAAATTCGTTATGATTTTGATAAGACATGTCATGATTTAGATCCAAATTGATACATATTTTTGTTGCACGTCTATATCGTTAGTTTGTTTGAAGGCGCTTGTAAAAAAACATAGTTACACAATTTACTAATTGACTAAGAAGAAAAGAAGCCTTTTGACAAGGGGCGATACGGGCATTTTTTGGCCCCACCACAACATTTTATTACATTTGTCATGTTGTAACTCTATACCATAGACCTTATGAAAAATGGTAGCATTTTGTGTCTAACTCATATATTCTGTTCCTTAGCAAGCACTGTAATTGTGACGATAAACTCAATGAAAATGCTAAATATAAAGTTTTAATCTGTTTATATTTCTAAGATTCAATCCGTTTAATGGATTAGACAGAAAAGGGTCAAATTAACGACACAAATAGTAACCGTAGGTAAATTGCTAACGCCCACAATCAGCGCCACCTATATAATGTTTTCTTCGTCGTCTTTAAGAACTATGCCCCATTCCTTAGGAAATTTACTAAAACCTAATATAGTAGGTATCGAAAAAAATGTAAAGATATTTTTCACGTGACTGATTATGACTGATATGCTGGCAATGAGCGCAATGTTCTTCAATCAAAGATTGAAAATTGGTTTGTTTCCTATGTCAAAATGGCAGTCAAGCACCTAGAATTCAGTAGTTTTCGTTTATTACTGTATATCATGTTTGTTATGTGTTTGTTATTTTGTACATAAGTTAGACTGTTTGTTTTCTCATTTGAGTTGTTAACAAGAATGTGTCCATAGTACACGGATGTCCGACTCGCATTATCATTTTCTATGTTCAGTGAACCGTGAAATTGGGTTAAATTCTCTTGTTTGGCATCAAAACTTAAAGATCATATCATAGGGAACATGTGTACGAAGTTTCAAGTTGATTGGACTTCAGCTTTATCAAAACTACCCTGACCAAAACTTAAATCTGAAGCAGGACGGACGAACGGACGAACGAACAGACGCACAGACCAGACAAAATAATGCCCTCTACTATCGTAGGTGGGGCATAGAAATACATTTTGGTTATGTCGGAGACATTTATATCTTGCTATGCGGTATGGGTTTTGCTCAGTGTTGAAGGTCGTACGTAGACCTATAGGTGCTATCATCTACATTAATTGATCTCGGTGGATAGTTGTCTTATAGGCAATCATATCACATCTCCTTACTTTATAGTACCCTGTAAATGTTTAGGTCTTTTTATGTTATTCCATATGAAACAATCTTAAAAGAAAATCACTATAGAAACGCATTAATAAATTGTCCTCGTCGTTGCTACATAAAGCAACCAAAATCAATCAATCGTTTCATTTATATATAGAATAGAGAAAGCAAATGTGGAATTCGTCACCGATATAACAACCCAAAAACACATCATAATTATCGAAAATACCTTGGACGATCTCATTTCATAAATGATCTCTTTTGAATTGTTTACTTATTGTACCTCGAACTTATTATCCTGGTGTAGGTCTTTATTTGCTAAAGTTTTATCAGGCATGACTAATAAGACACGCCCCTTAAAATCATGAGATCCAAATAGGATGAGAAATAAATGGCCAGCGAAATCCCATAATTTACAATTTCGTAGAACTAAAGAGGGACGAAAGATACCAAAGGGATAGTCAAACTCATAGATCGAAAACAAACCGACAACGCCATGGCCAAAAATAAAAAGACAAACAGACAAATAATAGTACAGATGACACAACATAGAAAACTAAAGACTACAACACGAACCCCACAAAAACTTGGGGTGATCTCAGGTGCTCGGAAGGGTAAGCAGATCCTGCTCCACATGTGGCACCCGTCGTGTTGCTTATGTTATTACAAATCCGGTAAATAGTCTAATTCATGTGCCTTTGGTTGATTATCTCTGGTTAATGATTTACATTTTGGTTGCAATAGAAATTTTATTTTACAAAGTAAGTATGCATCTCATTTCTTGTAGCGGCCGTTATTGCCTGTAATTCATTTCGTTTTGTTTAGGCATGATTCGTCTTCCGTGGGGAAAAACGGGAAAGGAAGAGGGGCGTATTAGCCTACCTTACGATTTTCATCATGGTTCAACTTTATTCTAGTAAGGTATACGTTTTCCTCTAACTAGTGTTCTATATTATTAAAATGCCCTCTGAAATTATTAACTCTAGACCATACTCGCGACATCGCGGGTCCGTTACTGAATTAAAGAACCTTTGCCTTATTTTCAGTTTTGATTTTTAGAATTCGTATTGTCATTTGGTAAAGTCACGCTGATTATAAGGTGCACAGTTATTCCTGTATAATGACGATGTTCAGGTGTGATTATTACCCGTGTTTATAGCAAATCCTGAATACACCGTTTGGTTGTGCGCCTGACAGAGGCGGAACGTACAAATAAGTTAACAGGGATCAGGTAATTTTGTGACATATACTATTGGAATCGGTATTGATTCGACCCGGAACTTGTTAATTATTGGTAATATTAATTATGTGGAAAACAAAGTTCCTGAAATGGTGTAACTTTTAATCTACACCATTGTCCTATATTATTTATATATAAAGTTAAATTATGTGGGCAGTACGTCGACTGAGCATGCGCGAAAGCGTATAAGCCACGGATCAATAACGGTCTCCGAATTTGGACATTTTCACATAAATTGGCGTTTTCTGTGGAAAAAGATTGATTTAAAGACAAATTTTGGAAGTACGAAACACTACATTTATAAGTCATATCACAAATATTTCCGACTTTGTATGGTTTCAGAGAAGTTGCGGCTCAATGAAATCGGTATCTTCCTTTAGTAGTATAGATTTGTTTCAGATCGAACCACTTTGCATCTCGCCATGAACATGCATGACATATTTTCCACTGGAAATTAAGATAACAATATATTATTCATTTTCGTTTAATTTTAGTGATGTAAAATCATAAGTCTCCATTCGATACATATGATAAATGTATCAAAAGATCAACAATGTCTTGACATTTGATTTGTTAAGCGAAGGTTTTAGTAGATGTGAAATCTTTGAATTTTGCATTTACATGGATAGGTTTAAAGACGTCTACAATACGGATCCCACATGTACATGTACATATGAAAAATACGATGATTATTTTTTTTTTTTTTTGGTCAATTAAAATTAAAAGATCGATTTGATTTCATCTTAAATAAAGGTTTATGACGGTAACTTAACATTCAGCTGAATAATCAATATTAAATACAACTCATTAAAACGATAACTTTGTTTCGGATTTTAAATTGACCGAATGCTAAAATAAAAAGCCGAAGAGTAAAGGTTGACAGACAATAGAACTGATTTATAATATGGTGTTTAAAGTTCAAAATGAAATCATAATTAAATCGTGTCAGGACTTCGGATGTTTTATGGTTTTTATGATTGTATTTTAGATTTTTTCACCAATAGCAAGAAGATCAATTTTAGCATTTCCTTCCTCATTTGTCTCTTTTATTTTTTTTTTTTTTTTTTTTTATTAATATTAGATATATAGATTCCATCACTGCAACAGTGTATAACGATATTTCTCCACTCGCGACAGTTAAATTCTAATATTTAAAGCGCGAGGCTTGCCGAGCTTTTAAATAATTAAAATTTAACTGTTGAGAGTGGAGAAATATCGTAATACGAGTTATAGTGGTGGAATCTGTTTCTCTTATGATTTTTATCCTTCCTTTTCAAACATTTGCAGAAAGTTGTGTTCTTTTTATGTGACGTCATCAGGCATGGTCGCCTTTTTTCAGGACGTCACAATAGGAAATTCAGAAGAAATCAAGAAAATTTAACGTCATAATTAAATTTCGACCAATCATTTGCTGAGAACAGATATTTCACTAGTGATGAGAAATATTTTTCTCACACCGCTCAAGAAATGTGAAAATAGCACAAAAATTAGAAAACGTATTCCATATCAGGGGTTGAATTGTATCCTATCCAGCCAAACTATGGGAAGGAGAGTAGAGCAGAACAAACATCTTCGTTGAGTAGCAATAACTCATATATTGAAGCGAACAAGGATGGCAATCTTGTCTGGGTGACAATATTTGTTGTTCAAATTTTTCTGTATCTGGTAAATGTTTTCATAAAGGCGGAAATGGATAAAAGGGTGTTTTAATTGCAACAGTTTCTATAAGAATATTAAAATTATTTCGTTTATTTAAATGTAGATATTGTCTTACTGACCCTTTTTTTTTAATTATGTTTGTTTCCATCTACAATAATTGAATTTGCAAAAGGCGTAAAACATGTGCTAAAATCAGCTATGTGACTTATTTGAAGATATAGCTGACCGTTGTTGCTGTTTAAAGAGATCAATCGTTTAACCTGTGTGTAGATCTTATTTTCCCATCAAAGAGTTATTCAAATGGAAACTCTCGTTACATGAGGCTATGGACACCTTAATCAAAACCAAAATGAACATTTGCCTAATTTACTAAAGGACCTTGTGCCTTAAGGTATGTTCGATTAGACTGTTATAAGTTGTTAAAACGAGCTGTTTAATGATAATGTACCTTGGTTGCTGCTCAAAGGAAGCTATTAAACCAAGAGTTCCAGGTAATAAAGTTAAAATCATCCAATCGCAAGTTTTACGGACGCCATCACGAGTTGGTTGACCGTTTCACAGATGATAGCGGATATGCTCCAAATGTCGTTACTACAATTCCGCCCCTTTTCCAGAATGTGACGTACCGAAGAAGATTTATTACCTGGTTTGTACTCACATGAGCATCACGACGGATTCCACACGTGGAGCAGGACCTGCTTACCATTCCGGAGCACCTGTGATCATCCCCAGATTTTGATGGGGTTCGTGTTGCTGAGTCTTAATAGTTTTCTATGTTGTTTTAGTGACCTATTATTTGTCTGATGGTCTTTTCGTTTTAGCCATGTCAGTTTATTTTCGACTAATAAGTTTGAATGTCCGTCTGGTATCTTTCGTCTCTCTTTTATGTTGTTTCAAAGCTAAACATATGGAAATTTTATTAAAAAAAATCCACAGGCGTTCCCTTATTCTTCAATATTTGACAAATCGGTGCTGAATAAATAGGGGATTATAACATGCAGTACTAGCATTGATTCCACTAAAACAAGTATATAAATAAAGATATTGGTAAAATCAAGTATAAAATGGTCTTAATACTCAAGTACACCTTTTAGGTGCACTCGACTTTCGTGACTCAGCACGAAGTTTTTGGGTTGTAAAGATTGTTTGCGACTTTTGTAGGCAATAAACGCTAGCACTACATGGACAAACAAGTGGGTAATCTATATTTATAATTTTATAACGAAAACCTCTGTAATAAAGTCTTTGGTGTTTTCCAAAATCTTGGCTTTATTTTCCACCTAATATCCATTTTATCTTAAACAGGTTGGGAACAACCCTTCAATGTAATTACTATCCCTTTTAATGAGGCGTACATTTCAAGTGATGAAAAATATTTTTGTAAAACCACTTCTTAGTACAAAAGGGCACATATTGATATTATTTGAAGAAACTTTTCCCAAAGAACTATACATCTAGCTGGTATGATATGGTCAAAACACGTCCAAGAATTTTGTAATATTCATGGACTTATATCTTCTTTATTATTAAAAAGTGAATCCCTCTTAAAAAAGTGTTCCAAATATAATGAATTTTCCCGCTTTTAAGGTTCATCTATACACTTCATCAAAAATGGCTGTGTTTACACCATGAAAGTTTCTCTGAATGCAGACAAAACTGTGTAATTTTAATAGTTTTAAATCCTGGCAGCACCTAGATATATACAAGTTGTATTCATTTTGTGTTTTAAAAAGATAAAAACCTTTGTGGTTTTTGCTAAACATTTTCTTTCCTTGCCACAGGTGGTTTAAAAATAAACTAAGTCATGTAAAATCTTTGAAATGGTCCCCCTCAGGTAATGATTGTATTGTATCATATTGATTGAAATGGACAATAGAGGGACAATAGATATCTACTCACAACAAAGGTGATTTAAATAGTGTAAATGAGTGGACTGTATCAAAGAAAACTCAGGTGTTTGTTTATTTCACCATCTTATTTTGCAAGGAAAGAAAATGTTCATCAAAATCCATAAAGTGTTTTTACTTTTTAGAACATAAATTGGATGTAACTTTTATTTATCTAGGTGCTGCCAGGCTTAAAACCTTAAAAACTACACAGTTTTGTCTGTACTCAGAGAAAATTTCATGGTGTAAACACAGCCATTTTTAAAGTGTACAGATGAACCTTAAGTTAAAAAGCTAAGTTTTTCTTTTTCTTTAATACAACAGCAAAATGACCCTTGTTTGGGGTCAGTCCCTCATTAAGGGATATCCCTCATTTGAGAGGTTGTTCCTAACCTGTTAAATGCAATGAGATATTTAACAATCTTGCTTTGAACAACCTTTCAGTTTGCTATATGTACACAATAGCATGTCACTTTTATTCTGTATTTATTGTTTTAATATTTTAGGACTTCGAAAATATTGCAATCACAGGCCTACAGAAGGGTCATAAACCTAAAATAACTAGTTGTTGCAAGATACTAACTTACTGTTTTCATGTGGTCTGGTCTTTATGAATCTATTTTATGATTAACATCAAATATATATAACGAGACGTTTGTGAGCAGAACATTCATTGGTCAGCTGCAGATGAGGTCTGTATAGGGTTTTGATTTACTCGTTTATAAAATTTAAAAATCTTTATTTTGAAAGGTTGTAAAATTAAAGTTTATTACAAATTTCAATATGGTTAGCTTTGAAACAACATAACGTTTAGGGTACATT
Source organism: Mytilus coruscus (assembly GCA_017311375.1). NCBI lineage: Eukaryota > Metazoa > Mollusca > Bivalvia > Mytilida > Mytilidae > Mytilus > Mytilus coruscus. The sequence continues at coordinate 40,230,322 of CM029598.1, forward strand.
ATCCGTAAACAGCTCGTTTAACAACTTATAACAGTCTAATCGAAGAGACCTCGATGCATAATGTGATTCAGAAAATCAAAATTAGGGTGAATGTTTATTCTGGTTTTGATTATGTATTTTCATACACTATGGTGTTAATTTAAAGCTACAAAATTTATAAAAATTATATAATTAAAGGATCGGTCTGTTTTCGGTGCAGTTAGCTATATAGGTAACTGTTATTTGTAATTATCAGTCTGAGTACTATTTAGCTATAGTTTAAGTGTAATCTCATTTAGATTCGTCCGTTTTAGGGGAGTAGGCTTTTGCTCGTGGTTTTGTGTAGTTTCCTTACGTTTTGATTGTTTGTAAGTCAGTAAAAGTTAAAGGACAAATTATTATTGACATTTAAAGACACCCTTACAAAGAGGACTGTTCATATCTCTTGTATTTCGGGTTCGGATCTTCACATCCAGTTGTTTGGAGGTCCTTCAATATCAACATTAACTTATCATGATGAAACTTTACTATTACTTAAATTTTTAATAAAATTACTCATGTTTTACCTTATATAGCATTATGTATAATTTTGAAATTGTACAGAACCAATATCTCTTTATATCCCAACTCCTTTGTTCTAACAGGGGTGATCTGAGTCGGATGACCCCTACCAGATCACCTAACATTTAGTTTCTTTGTTCTGCGTGCTTTCTTTTGTTCTGTCACATTTTGGCGGCAATGTCGAACACACTATAAAACTAAGAAATATTCATGCAGAAAATTTATGCAGAAAAATCCACCAAATTTCCAGTGTCTAATATGCGGAATCGAACTCAAGACATTAAGCATTTGAAGCCACGATTCATACCCTATATTTGGACGACTGGATACAAACTAACTGTCATTTAACATATTTAAACAATGTATCCGGGGCTCTAAAAGGGTATATACTATATAATAATGTATACATTATATTATAATTATTGTATGGCATTCTGAACTAGATTTTATGAAGCGTAAATGTTTATTTCATATAGTCTAGAAGAGCTAAGATGTAAAATAGTTATCCCACTCGGACTAGGTGTGTCAGTGTAAGACCACCCTCCGTCCTCCGGCCATTGGGCTTATCTTACACTGACACACCGAGTCCTCATTGGATAACTATTACGGACATGTTGCAGTACATGTCTTGTAACAATGGTTGTTTATTTCAATTAAATAATAAATATTACTCATTCAGACCTATTAATAACAGTATTTAATTCAAACAGAACATAGAATAAAAAATAAAAATATGCGAGTTTCTGTATTTTAAAATTATAAAACTTGACATCATTAGAATATAGCTAAGTGCTCTCGACCAATGAAATTGTAGGATTAAGTGTTTCTTAATTGCGAGGAATGAATGAAATCATGTTCTTAGTAAGGATTATCCTATGCTTACGCCTACTTACAGTTCAAAACAAAGAGTTTCTATCAATGAATTACAACTACCCTGAAGCACATTAATCTGATTGAAAGAATTTGTGATTGAAATTGACTAAAAGTTGAATTTTTAAACAAATTATAAAAAAAATCAAAATAAGATGAAGTTTACTAGTGCAGTAACATTGCATGGTACCGTTAACGTTATTATGAAAATATCAATAACTTCAAATACAAAAAAAAACACACAAAAAAAAAAAACAGAAAACTAGCGTGCTCATCTTGGTCTATGTGCATATCTAACAAATTACACTCTCCAACATTGTAGACGAGAATAGACTTCATGACAAAAATCTCTATTTTGTTGATCTTCTTTTATTGATCTTTTAGTCTGTTTAGTTTCTCTCTATCTTCTTTAGTTTTGCTCAAAACACAAAAGAGGGTAAACAAATCCTCATTTAAGGGCAATCACTCCTATGAAGAGTGATTGTCTATTAACTATATCGGCAAAATTTGACTTTTAATTAGATCTTGCCTTGCTGATCATTGTTGTGATTTAAAGTGGTTATTTATCTATTATAATTTAAATCACATAAGGCAAAATGGAAAAAAAATGGCAAAATTTGTCATTTATGGGCAATAACTTCTATAAGAATTTGTCTAACAGTTTTGACGTATATGAACAATTGGTAGAGCTCATTATTCTGAACAGTTTTGCTCCTTTCAGATTTTCTCTATTTATAACGGTTCAAAATAATAGACAAACCTTGTATTTTACCCCTATGTTCTATTTTTAGCAATAACGGCCATGTTGGTTTGTAGGCGGGGTCATCGGACACATTTTTAAACTAGATACCCTTTGATGATTGTGGCGAAGTTTGGTTAAATTTGTCTCAGTAGTTTTAGAGGAGAAGATTTTTATAAAAGATTACAAAAATTACCAAAAAATGTTAAAATTGTCTATAAAGGGCAATTACTCCTTAAGGGTCAAATGACCATTTTGGTCCTGTTGACTTATTTGTAGATCTTTCTTTGCTGAACATTATTCCTGTATACAGTTTATCTCTATCTATAATAATATTCAAGATAATAACCAAAACTTGCAAAATTTCCTTTAGATTACCAATTCAGGGACAGCAACCCAACTACGGGTTGTCTGATTTGTCTGACAATTTCAGGGCAGATAGATCTTAACCTGGTGAACATTTTTACCCCAGTCCGATTTGCTCTAAATGCTTGAGTTTCAGAGATATAAGCCAAAATCTACATTTTACACCCTATGTTCTATTTTTAGCCATGGCGGCCATCTTGGTTGGTGGCCCGGGTCAATGGACACAATTTTAACTTGATACCCCAATGATGATTGTGGCCAAGTTTGGTTAAATTTGGCCCAGTAGTTTCAGAGGAGAAGATTTTGTAAAGTTAACGGACGACGGACGCCAAGTGATGAGAAAGCTCACTAGGCCCATTGGGCCAGGTGAGCTAAAAAAATATCAAATAAAAGAATAAAAGAATAAAAGATTTAAAATTGAATAAAACCTGAATCCATAGCCTAAGTATGTTCTTACAAAACTCAGATAACTGGATCCGCGATTGGTTAAATAGCTAGCTATTTCCAAAATTCTGATAAAATTTTAGAAAAAGAATTTAGTTTAACTTTTGAATATATTTTAGATTTTTAAAGGCATTGCATTTGAATATAACCCTGACATAATGAAGTAGTATTTGGTGTAAAGGGCTGGACTAAAATATTGGCTGTAAAATAAAATTTAGTTGTAACGCAAATTTTTAATTTATTGCTTTGAACTGTAAATAAACAAAAGATAATACCTCGCTAAAATATAACACGATTAACATTCATACTCTCAATCAGGAAACATTTCTTACCATTTCACTGTACTGTTGTATAATCTACTGTCTTAAACACAATCTATTATATTTTTCAAAATTATAAGAGTCCTTACATCACTAAAACTAATCCATAAATAAAATGCCTCAAAAGGAAGGCACATGCATTAATTACAAACATGGCTCTGACAATGTCATTTTGTTCAATCAGGTTCTTTTGTGAACAAAGTATAACAAATAAATACTAGTTCACCATAACATAGTGACAGCTTCAATTTTGATTTTTATGTATCTATATTGAGTCCTCATGAGTTCTATATATTTTTATTTCATTATATATTTGAAGATTGTTTTTTTTTTTTTTTTTGGTTAACGGTAGTTCAATTTTCACTTTCAGATTCAGATTCAAATACGATTGCTATCTACAGTGACTGTTTGGAATGTGGAAAATATACCTGAACTATAGACATACTTAAATATAAAATGGGATTTCTCATCGATCAGACTGCTGGGAAGTTTTGAAGTATAAAACGATAAATTATTAACTGAATAATGTGTAACATTTGACCTGTTTGCAAACAATCTTACTTTCTTAAAATTTAAATAAACACGAACGTGGAAAAATATCAACTTGAGTAAGTCATTTTAATTTTTTCTTTTTCATAATTATGAAGTAAATAAAGCGCTTGTTCTTGAATACCACAATATTGTCAAAATCTCAAGTTTTGGTAATGACCCAATATATACCCTTTTAATTCATTGTGTTATTTGCTTGATTGATTTTTGGTTGCTAAACGTCCAGTGGAAAATATTTCATGCATGTTCAGGACGAAAATAAATTAACAATACATACAAAAGGAAGGTCCTGTAACAGAGGCCGTCCGGGATCAGGATGAATGTCGAGGAAATTTAAACTGCAAAATGAGGATAAATTGAATAGGGACTGAAATTTTGACTTGTAACAGTCCATCTACAGACCCGTGTACCCTCAAAGAGTTCTTATAGGGTTCTTAACGTGTAGAGAGCCTGACACTCTATCTACTTTATGACCGGAAGTGGCTACGCACTTGTACATTCCGCACAGCCAAACTTACACCCCACTTTGTAAAGGGTTTTACTGCGGGTCGAAAGAAGACCTGTAGTGACCATATTTCTATTCCCCAGTCACCCAATGTGTTTAAAATTGAGAATGGAAATGGGGAATGTGTCAAAGAGACAACAACCCGTTTAAACAGCAGAAAACAGCCGACGGCCACCAATGGGTCTTCACCACAGCGAGAAAATCCTGCACCCGGAGGCGGGCTTCAGTTGGCCCCTAAACAAAATGTCTACTAGTTCAATGAAAATGGACGTCACACTAAACTCCAAAACATATAAATGAACTAAATTTAAAACATACAAGACTAACAAAGGCCAGAGGCTACTGACTTGGGACAGGCGCAAGAAATGCGACGGGGTTAAACATGTTTTGTGAGATCTCAACCTCCCCTATACCTTTAGCTAATGTAGAATAAACAAACACACAGTAATACGCACAGTAAAACTCAGTTTATAAGAAGTCCGAGTCCGATGTCAGAAAAGGTAACTAAAGAAATTAAGCAAAATGACAATGATACAAAAATTAACAAGGGACTACTAGCAGTTACTGACATGCCAGCTCCAGACATCGATTAAACTGATTGAAAGATTATGTCTTCATCATATGAAAATCAAGCACAATCCCTCCCGTTAGGGTTTAGAATCATACCATCATGAAATATATGAGAAGAACATGATCCGTATCATGCCAACAACTGGTTTTTGAACAAATGTGTTTATTTCCGATGCAAAGACCCTATGAGTGAATCAATATTAATACCAAAATATGCCATCTTTAATTAACTGACAACAGTATCAAAACAATATCCCTTCTGAATAAGTCTGTTTAAATGTTTGGTTAGCTTTTGTGTTTGTTTGTTTATTTGCCATGCATAGCGAAATGTATGTATAAGGTGAATAATCGAGTACTTTCTTTAAATCAAATCCGTTTGACATGAAAAGCAAATTTAAATGTGTTTGACAAACAAAATTTGTATGCAACACTTGAACTCACAAATTGTTTTCATCTTATATAGAAGATTGTTCTCACATTAAAATTTCTCCAACAGAGTTGTTGGGAAGAACGACTAAATTTGACACTACATAACTTTTAAGGTCATTACATGAAATAGTAAACCAAGACGATGTGTCAGTGATTCAACTCACTAGAGACATGTTTTCAAGGTCTTAATTATTCAACTCAGCAGCAATGTACCAACTTCACCCGTATATAAAATGTACATGTCTCAACTCGTACAGTATTCCAGAGCTGCAGCTACCACTCATACAATTTAAAACGGTCTTTTTCTCGAAACAAATCGTTTGGAAGTAGTAAGACCTGATATGATTAGGATGGTCTTAACAGATAGACATATACATTCTACATGCTGACGATTTGTATAATTCTTTAATATTTTAGAGTTTTCCTTTAATTTGTCTATGTATTGTTGTGTTCCTTCTGTTCGTATAATCGCCCCTGATTGATATTCCATTTTATGTTTAAAATAATTTTAATTTTCGACTTCAGTTTGACTTTTCCTTGTGGTTTTATTAGTTTTGTATCATATGAAAAAAATATCTGTATCAAGGAACGTTAAATCATTTTACCAGCGACCATTCGATTCTAGGAGCGTAGTTTTAGACGAGCCGAAATGAATATCCTTACCTTGATCTGAGAGAAAATAAAATGAACAATCTGTCTGCCGTTAATTTGGGAAGAAATATTCCGACCACGTCAAATTTGCCATACCCATCCCTCAGAATTAAATGGTCGTTCCCTAAGCAACAAAGGTCAATCAACAATGACATGGAGGAAATTGATATTTTGTATTCCTCAATATTTTCTATGACAAAACGACAAGATCAATAACTGTATTTACTTTTAATCAAAACGATACATATAATCGTGTCGTCATGTATATTACACATAGGTTGACGGACTGATGTCTTTTAAGGCATATGGTTCCGAAACATAAAATCAGAAGCATGGTAGATCCAATGTCAAGATGTAAATGACCTTTAAGGTCAATCAGTTTTAGTACGTTCATATCAAAATGAGAGGCGAAGGATACCAAACGAACATTCAAACTCGTAAGTCTTAGATTCATGATTCTTTTTATTAGTTGTTATTGTCTTTGAACTAGCTGTCAGTGACTATTAATACTTACAACTCTGTACTTAGTGTCTATTTGTTGTGGGAATGCATAAGTACCCTTCCACGATTACATTGTACTATGTGTTTTGTATTTGTATTTCTATCCATCTGATGAGTTAAGACTTTTCGACTGATTTATATAGTTTGTTTTTATGTTGTACTGTTGCACCACTGTCCATGGTTAGGGGATGCCTTAAATTAGTTTAACCCCCACACACACATTATGTAACATGTGTAATTAAGTGGTTGTTGCTAATTGCTGTGTTACATTTGTTTTCGTTCATTATTTTGTACATAAATGAGACAGTTAGTTTTCTCGTTTGTGTCTAATTCAGTAGGTCACATTCGGAGAAACAGGATTGTAATAACGAATTTGGAAACATATCCGTCATCATATGTGAAACAGATTTTCAATAACGATCAATCAACTCGTGATGACGTCAGTTAAATTTACGAAGGATGATTTTAACTCCACCACTAGGAACTTTCGGTTTAAAACTTCCTGTGATTAGCAATCCTTTATCAAGGAAAACTTGATAGGTAATACAAGCCCTGGAATATCGTATTAACTGGGGACATATTCTCCGAATGTAGGTGCTATTGGAATTTTGCTACATAGAAATGGAAAGTTCACAATTGGAAGCTGAAATCATCTCTTTGTCGTAATTCTTTTGTTTTCAACTTACTCCTTTAGCAATTTCCAGATGTGAGTCCAGATAAGAGCCAGACTTAACTGTGTATGTTGTATCCTTTATCAAGTTCGATGGGACAGAATTATTTAGTGAGATAACATCATTTATATAGCGGAAAGTGAAAAGGATACTGCTTACTTTTTCTTTCTTCACAAGAAGATATATCAAGTTAGTCTCTTTTGAATAAAGGAACTAATCGGCAAGTAGAGTAGCACAGTTGGTTCCCATGATAAAGCCGATTATTTGTTAAATTGTACATGATTTTTGCTGTCTTGTAAATACTTTAAAGTTTGGGAAGTTCAAGATTATTTATTTGATTACAAAATTTATGGTTGAAGTTTGCAACGTCCATTAGCCAATATTACAGAGATATAAAAGACGATGCTGTATAATTAATTATTCTTTACATTTCCTGTATCTTTTGAGCTGGTAGATTCAAAAGTTTGCTCTTCTCCATCTCGGCATTGTGTCCCACTCAGTGTTCACTTCAATGATTTGGAAATTGATATTATCAAAGGATGTTCCTTTAAACGAAGGTGTCTTGTGAGGGGACAGTTTTAGTTGGTTTTATATCATGATCGATAGTTATGTAGCCGAATATTAAATTTGCTCGTTGATTCGCCCACTTACTGAATGCCGCAGGTGTTACATGTTAATACATAAATTGAGTTCTCCGTTTTACAGTTCAAACAAGAAATGAAGACAAATATGGTTTTAAAGATTTTATATTGTATATGATGATGTATATTAGATTGTGACACTATAATAAACTTTTGCTTACTTAGTTTACTTACTATATTAAACGTACACCAAGTGATGACGTACATTCAAACATTTCAAACATTTTCTGCTAGGTAATTAGTTGTGTATTGTGTTATTCATAAACTTAAGCAATATAATTTTATACATATATGTCATAATGTTTTACTCATATTTTCATATTTTCATCTACAAAACAAAATCACACATTTCGATTTCGCACGTGTTACCTATCATACTGGTTATTCAACCGGTACGATTAATTTAAATAACAATAAAGGGCTATGCTCGTTTCTAGCTCTTTAATTGGAAATTTGGCACGCACGGATAACATATTTAAATTTAAATTGAATAAGCAAAGTTGTATATATATTTTTAAATTTTATTACATAGTTGAGATAGAATACAAATTAAAACATTATGTTTTTTGATATTTCAATGTGTTTCAAAATGTCAAAATAGTCTCCTGATTGTACTTTCTCTGACAAATGGGATTTGTTGTACTAACAGGGACCATAACCACATGTCCCTGAACTGCTTAGGGTTATTATACAGCAGGTGTTATCTTATAAAATGTGTTAAAATTAAAAAAAAAAAACCTCTTTATAAGGAAGGCAATGTTTTATACACTTTGAAATGAGCTCGCAGATTGGCGAAAAGGTATTTTACTGATACATATATATAGGTAAGCATAAATTATAAACTGTCATCTGAAAATACAAATGTCGCAAATTGATATTTTAAGAAATCGCTTAATGTTGCTGCAGAAGTGTAATGTAGGATTGAGTGAATTCATGTGAATGGTGAAATTCATGATTTATCTACTTTTATTGATCAAATATCAAACTAGTATTGGTTGATCGAAACTAAAAACTACATACTCAGGAATTGTTCAAATGATTGAGTCTTATAATAGTAAGTATGATAGTTTTAAAGTGTAACGTGTTTGATAACTTTGTACTCAATCAAATTCTGATCAAGAAGTTAGCTGATATTTTAGTTTAAGTTTTAAAAAAATCTGTGAAAAATGAGTTATTAGTTTTTACTTGTTTAACGTTCAGTGGCTATCATGTCATGCATATTCAAAACGATAAGATATTAACTAAGAAACAATAGGAAGCTTTTCCAAGATAAAAAAAAAAACCATTAAACCCCAAGGAGTTGTAACAGTTACTGATTTAAGTGAACATGGCGCTATCGCCAAATAAGTCATCGGATTTTACACCTCATTCTTACCAGACATGGCTGCTCTGGAACAGCAAAAACTATTGGAAAGGACAAAGGTGACCATCTTTCACTATCTAACTTAACCTAAGGTATACTTACATTTTGATTTTTATTGTGTCCCAAATTACAATAGGTCGAAATAGCATTGAAAAAGTTACGATATCATAAAAAATCAAGATTAACAACAGTCCACAAAACACAACGTAGAAAACTACATTAATCAACACTAGCCACCACCAAAAACCGGGGATGATCTCATAGTTGTAATGCAATGAGTTATAAGCGAATGATAATAATCCCACTTTATAGTCCCTTAATTTAAAACAAAAGTACCATTGTTTGAAGTTTAACAATTCCATAATTATTTTTGACAATAAACATTGTTTTAAATCTACCATTGAAATAAAGTTACCAAATTCTAAAATCGTATGACTCTTTTTTCGATTCCTTCAAATACATGTAAAAGTCATATAACAAAAAAAAAAGAACTTCGAGGAAGTTTGAATTAGCCAAATTTCTGATTTGTGTGAGTACATGTAGTTGCGGTAAATAGTTAGTTATTGGTGGTGAAATTATATATACAACCAATTGTGTTACAATACAAAATAGATGCTATATCTATCATAGGATTTTGAATAATGATATCAAGGAATAAATAAGGAATTATAGTTCAAATAATTTAAAATTATGGATTCCAATTAATAAAGCCGGCCGGCTTTTTGTCTCCTCCTCTTCACTGCTTCTTATAGAAGACCACAACTCTCGTTTTCTATGATTTTGTAGCCAGAAACGAATACTAAAAATATTCAATCCATACAAAGCCGAAAATATAACAAAACGTCGAATGCGATTGTTTTATAGATATCATGGATATCATACGCAATGTAAAGTCGTTGAAAATTGAGACGCTATCTATTTTAAACAACTATTTTATCTTCAAAGTGGTTTAATTTTCTAAAAAGAAAATGTTTAATTTCCTGTTTAATGTATACTTAACAGATAAAATAATCTTTAAATAATAAGAACCAATTTAAAACTTCCGTGTTCATACTATATTGATTAATAAATAAGAAGCAAGACATTACCCAATTTTGTCATATATCTTGATAAATAGCAAGTGAACGAATTGTTTGGTGATAAAAAATCTATTTTATATCTATCATATGATCATGGTATAAATGTGGACAATATATTTGGTTTTGTTTCAGAAAAAATTAAATACAAAATCCCATTGATCTCGTGAGCCGATATTTTTGCTTCCCTAAAATATATACTATGAGTTTGAAGCCGCGTAAATAATGAACAGTGTATTGATGGCGTTGGTAGTATGACATTGCTGCATACATTCGATATCCTGGTGGTTTTGGGTTTGTTTTTCTTTTCTTTTCTTAATTTGTGTCACATTTTATATACTAGTAAGTATTCGGAAGGAGAATTGATTGTTATTCTGTTGATTTCTTTGTCATGTTTTGTTCGTCATTTTATTTATAAGGAAAACTCGCATTGCCATTAAAATCATTACCGCTAATTTGGATGATTCTTTGAAAGGGACATTAACTACCATTTAGACGAAAATTAGAAATACGATTCTTTTGTTTCTAGTCGCAATATAAGCGAAATTTTGAAATAATATTTCGTTAAAAGCTGTAAAATTGGTTCAAATGTGTTTAACTAAGCCCAAATTTATACGTGTTATATAATTGTCTTGCAAGTAATTTAACCTCCAGTGAATCCGTATACATATGACCTTCAATTCAATCCCAAGCTAGACATTGTTAGGCGTGTTCAATTAGGAATAATATAAATAATGGCAGCAGTAGTATACCGCTGTTCACAAGTCATACATCGATTGAGAGAAAACAAATCCGGGTTACAAACTAAAACCGAGGGAAACACATCAACTATAAGAGGAAAACATCGGAGCTCAGACTCACTGAAGTGCAACAAACGCCAACATACATAGAAACGAACTATTAATAACAACTGCCATATTCCTGACTTGGTACAGGATATTTTCAGAAAAATGGTGGGTTGAACCTGGTTTTATGGCTAACCAAACCTCCCTCTTATATGACAGTGTTAAAAGATATAGACAGAAATACTGCACACACAAACGCTAGATGACTTAGCACTGAGAAATGAACAAATAAATAATAAATATACCGCAGAATTACAACGGACATCTTCCATTAATGACAACATAGGACTACACAAACAGTGACGTATTTTTGTAACGACTATATAATCTTGAAGTTCATACAATTATTTTCACAATACTAGTCCAAACAATTATTATGATTATGACGGTAATGAAAGGCTATTTTAAATAAATGCTGTGACGACGTCATAATTATTAGGACTAATACAAAACGTGTACTTTATCCATGGAAAATGGATATTAACTCGACTAAACTGACAAATAATACATATGTGAAATGTACTGAAAATACAGAATTCAAACCACTAACGATCTGACATAACACAATATCAAACCGAAACCACAACAGAGACATCATAAATAAACACATGAACGTTGGATGCACAAATGCCGAGACACGTCGTATAGCAATGCAAATTCAGACTCGAAAAAATCGTCATATTCAGAAATAGGTCACGTTCGGTACTTAGAAGACAGACGACATAGATGTTAAACAACAATCGAAGACGTGGTAAAATGTCATTATTTAGTTTAGACACCGACACATCGTATAGATCAACCGATTCGTGATGGAGTCCATTAAATTTACGGAGTGTCATATTTAATCTTCCTCCTCATAACTCTGCTTGAGCAGTTTCTGCGTCAGGAGCACACTTCTGTATATGAAGTCCGTATAGTGTAAACATGCACATGCTGAGAAATGGGAAATTGGTAATTGTGAAGTTGAAATAATCCCGTTTGTCGTTGATTATAGTGTGAAGTCGCCCATCTACGTCAATACTGAGGAAAAGATGTATAAAAGTAATAAGACAAACCGAGAAAGAATGGGAATGTCTTGATTAGAATTTCGATTGTTTATGGATATTTGATCAATATTCGTTATTGTTCGATAGATTGTGTTCTTATGAAACCATCCAAATCCATCCGTACATGTACAATATCAACTTGAGTAAGTCATTTTAATTTTTTCTTTTTCATAATTATGAAGTAAATAAAGCGCTTGTTCTTGAATACCACAATATTGTCAAAATCTCAAGTTTTTGGTAATGACCCAATATATACCCTTTTAATTCATTGTGTTATTTGCTTGATTGATTTTGGTTGCTAAACGTCCAGTGGAAAATATTTCATGCATGTTCAGGACGAAAATAAATTAACAATACATACAAAAGGAAGGTCCTGTAACAGAGGCCGTCCGGGATCGGGATGAATGTCGAGGAAATTTAAACTGCAAAATGAGGATAAATTGAATAGGGACTGAAATTTTGACTTGTAACAGTCCATCTACAGACCCGTGTACCCTCAAAGAGTTCTTATAGGGTTCTTAACGTGTAGAGAGCCTGACACTCTATCTACTTTATGACCGGAAGTGGCTACGCACTTGTACATTCCGCACAGCCAAACTGACACCCCACTTTGTAAAGGGTTTTACTGCGGGTCGAAAGAAGACCTGTAGTGACCATATTTCTATTCCCAGTCACCCAATGTGTTTAAAATTGAGAATGGAAATGGGGAATGTGTCAAAGAGACAACAACCCGTTTAAACAGCAGAAAACAGCCGACGGCCACCAATGGGTCTTCACCACAGCGAGAAAATCCCGCACCCGGAGGCGGGCTTCAGTTGGCCCCTAAACAAAATGTCTACTAGTTCAATGAAAATGGACGTCACACTAAACTCCAAAACATATAAATGAACTAAATTTAAAACATACAAGACTAACAAAGGCCAGAGGCTACTGACTTGGGACAGGCGCAAGAAATGCGACGGGTTAAACATGTTTTGTGAGATCTCAACCTCCCCTATACCTCTAGCTAATGTAGAATAAACAAACACACAGTAATACGCACAGTAAAACTCAGTTTAGAAGAAGTCCGAGTCCGATGTCAGAAAAGGTAACTAAAGAAATTAAGCAAAATGACAATGATACAAAAATTAACAAGGGACTACTAGCAGTTACTGACATGCCAGCTCCAGACATCGATTAAACTGATTGAAAGATTATGTCTTCATCATATGAAAATCAAGCACAATCCCTCCCGTTAGGGTTTAGAATCATACCATCATGAAATATATGAGAAGAACATGACCCGTATCATGCCAACAACTGGTTTTTGAACAAATGTGTTTATTTCCGATGCAAAGACCCTATGAGTGAATCAATATTAATACCAAAATATGCCATCTTTAATTAACTGACAACAGTATCAAAACAATATCCCTTCTGAATAAGTCTGTTTAAATGTTTGGTTAGCTTTTGTGTTTGTTTGTTTATTTGCCATGCATAGCGAAATGTATGTATAAGGTGAATAATCGGAGTACTTTCTTTAAATCAAATCCGTTTGACATGAAAAGCAAATTTAAATGTGTTTGACAAACAAAATTTGTATGCAACACTTGAACTCACAAATTGTTTTCATCTTATATAGAAGATTGTTCTCACATTAAAATTTCTCCAACAGAGTTGTTGGGAAGAACGACTAAATTTGACACTACATAACTTTTAAGGTCATTACATGAAATAGTAAACCAAGACGATGTGTCAGTGATTCAACTCACTAGAGACATGTTTTCAAGGTCTTAATTATTCAACTCAGCAGCAATGTACCAACTTCACCCGTATATAAAATGTACATGTCTCAACTCGTACAGTATTCCAGAGCTGCAGCTACCACTCATACAATTTAAAACGGTCTTTTCTCGAAACAAATCGTTTGGAAGTAGTAAGACCTGATATGATTAGGATGGTCTTAACAGATAGACATATACATTCTACATGCTGACGATTTGTATAATTCTTTGATATTTTAGAGTTTTCCTTTAATTTGTCTATGTATTGTTGTGTTCCTTCTGTTCGTATAATCGCTCCTGATTGATATTCCATTTTATGTTTAAAAATAATTTTAATTTTCGACTTCAGTTTGACTTTTCCTTGTGGTTTTATTAGTTTTTGTATCATATGAAAAAAATATCTGTATCAAGGAACGTTAAATCATTTTACCAGCGACCATTCGATTCTAGGAGCGTAGTTTTTAGACGAGCCGAAATGAATATCCTTACCTTGATCTGAGAGAAAATAAAATGAACAATCTGTCTGCCGTTAATTTGGGAAGAAATATTCCGACCACGTCAAATTTGCCATACCCATCCCTCAGAATTAAATGGTCGTTCCCTAAGCAACAAAGGTCAATCAACAATGACATGGAGGAAATTGATATTTTGTATTCCTCAATATTTTCTATGACAAAACGACAAGATCAATAACTGTATTTACTTTTAATCAAAACGATACATATAATCGTGTCGTCATGTATATTACACATAGGTTGACGGACTGATGTCTTTTAAGGCATATGGTTCCGAAACATAAAATCAGAAGCATGGTAGATCCAATGTCAAGATGTAAATGACCTTTAAGGTCAATCAGTTTTAGTACGTTCATATCAAAATGAGAGGCGAAGGATACCAAACGAACATTCAAACTCGTAAGTCTTAGATTCATGATTCTTTTATTAGTTGTTATTGTCTTTGAACTAGCTGTCAGTGACTATTAATACTTACAACTCTGTACTTAGTGTCTATTTGTTGTGGGAATGCATAAGTACCCTTCCACGATTACATTGTACTATGTGTTTTTGTATTTGTATTTCTATCCATCTGATGAGTTAAGACTTTTCGACTGATTTATATAGTTTGTTTTTATGTTGTACTGTTGCACCACTGTCCATGGTTGGGGATGCCTTAAATTAGTTTAACCCCCACATTATGTAACATGTGTAATTAAGTGGTTGTTGCTAATTGCTGTGTTACATTTGTTTTCGTTCATTATTTTGTACATAAATGAGACAGTTAGTTTTCTCGTTTGTGTCTAATTCAGTAGGTCACATTCGGAGAAACGGGATTGTAATAACGAATTTGGAAACATATCCGTCATCATATGTGAAACAGATTTTCAATAACGATCAACCAACTCGTGATGACGTCAGTTAAATTTACGAAGGATGATTTTAACTCCACCACTAGGAACTTTCGGTTTAAAACTTCCTGTGATTAGCAATCCTTTATCAAGGAAAACTTGATAGGTAATACAAGCCCTGGAATATCGTATTAACTGGGGACATATTCTCCGAATGTAGGTGCTATTGGAATTTTGCTACATAGAAATGGAAAGTTCACAATTGGAAGCTGAAATCATCTCTTTTGTCGTAATTCTTTTGTTTTCAACTTACTCCTTTAGCAATTTCCAGATGTGAGTCCAGATAAGAGCCAGACTTAACTGTGTATGTTGTATCCTTTATCAAGTTCGATGGGACAGAATTATTTAGTGAGATAACATCATTTATATAGCGGAAAGTGAAAAGGATACTGCTTACTTTTTCTTTCTTCACAAGAAGATATATCAAGCTAGTCTCTTTTGAATAAAGGAACTAATCGGCAAGTAGAGTAGCACAGTTGGTTCCCATGATAAAGCCGATTATTTGTTAAATTGTACATGATTTTTGCTGTCTTGTAAATACTTTAAAGTTTGGGAAGTTCAAGATTATTTATTTGATTACAAAATTTATGGTTGAAGTTTGCAACGTCCATTAGCCAATATTACAGAGATATAAAAGACGATGCTGTATAATTAATTATTCTTTACATTTCCTGTATCTTTTGAGCTGGTAGATTCAAAAGTTTGCTCTTCTCCATCTCGGCATTGTGTCCCACTCAGTGTTCACTTCTATGATTTGGAAATTGATATTATCAAAAGGATGTTCCTTTAAACGAAGGTGTCTTGTGAGGGACAGTTTTAGTTGGTTTTATATCATGATCGATAGTTATGTAGCCGAATATTAAATTTGCTCGTTGATTCGCCCACTTACTGAATGCCGCAGGTGTTACATGTTAATACATAAATTGAGTTCTCCGTTTTACAGTTCAAACAAGAAATGAAGACAAATATGGTTTTAAAGATTTTTATATTGTATATGATGATGTATATTAGATTGTGACACTATAATAAACTTTTTGCTTACTTAGTTTACTTACTATATTAAACGTACACCAAGTGATGACGTACATTCAAACATTTCAAACATTTTCTGCTAGGTAATTAGTTGTGTATTGTGTTATTCATAAACTTAAGCAATATAATTTTATACATATATGTCATAATGTTTTACTCATATTTTCATATTTTCATCTACAAAACAAAATCACACATTTCGATTTCGCACGTGTTACCTATCATACTGGTTATTCAACCGGTACGATTAATTTAAATAACAATAAAGGGCTATGCTCGTTTCTAGCTCTTTAATTGGAAATTTGGCACGGCACGGATAACATATTTAAATTTAAATTGGAATAAGCAAAGTTGTATATATATTTTAAATTTTATTACATAATTGAGATAGAATACAAATTAAAACATTATGTTTTTTGATATTTCAATGTGTTTCAAAATGTCAAAATAGTCTCCTGATTGTACTTTCTCTGACAAATGGGATTTGTTGTACTAACAGGGACCATAACCACATGTCCCTGAACTGCTTAGGGTTATTATACAGCAGGTGTTATCTTATAAAATGTGTTAAAATTAAAAAAAAAAAAACCTCTTTATAAGGAAGGCAATGTTTTATACACTTTGAAATGAGCTCGCAGATTGGCGAAAAGGTATTTTACTGATACATATATATAGGTAAGCATAAATTATAAACTGTCATCTGAAAATACAAATGTCGCAAATTGATATTTTAAGAAATCGCTTAATGTTGCTGCAGAAGTGTAATGTAGGATTGAGTGAATTCATGTGAATGGTGAAATTCATGATTTATCTACTTTTATTGATCAAATATCAAACTAGTATTGGTTGATCGAAACTAAAAACTACATACTCAGGAATTGTTCAAATGATTGAGTCTTATAATAGTAAGTATGATAGTTTTAAAGTGTAACGTGTTTGATAACTTTGTACTCAATCAAATTCTGATCAAGAAGTTAGCTGATATTTTAGTTTAAGTTTTAAAAAAATCTATGAAAAATTAGTTATTAGTTTTTACTTGTTTAACGTTCAGTGGCTATCATGTCATGCATATTCAAAACGATAAGATATTAACTAAGAAACAATAGGAAGCTTTTCCAAGATAAAAAAAAAAGCAAAACCATTAAACCCCCAAGGAGTTGTAACAGTTACTGATTTAAGTGAACATGGCGCTATCGCCAAATAAGTCATCGGATTTTACACCTCATTCTTACCAGACATGGCTGCTCTGGAACAGCAAAAACTATTGGAAAGGACAAAGGTGACCATCTTTCACTATCTAACTTAACCTAAGGTATACTTACATTTTGATTTTTATTGTGTCCCAAATTACAATAGGTCGAAATAGCATTGAAAAAGTTACGATATCATAAAAAATCAAGATTAACAACAGTCCACAAAACACAACGTAGAAAACTACATTAATCAACACTAGCCACCACCAAAAACCGGGGATGATCTCATAGTTGTAATGCAATGAGTTATAAGCGAATGATAATAATCCCACTTTATAGTCCCTTAATTTAAAACAAAAGTACCATTGTTTGAAGTTTAACAATTCCATAATTATTTTTGACAATAAACATTGTTTTTAAATCTACCATTGAAATAAAGTTACCAAATTCTAAAATCGTATGACTCTTTTTTTCGATTCCTTCAAATACATGTAAAAGTCATATAACAAAAAAAAAAGAACTTCGAGGAAGTTTGAATTAGCCAAATTTCTGATTTGTGTGAGTACATGTAGTTGCGGTAAATAGTTAGTTATTGGTGGTGAAATTATATATACAACCAATTGTGTTACAATACAAAATAGATGTTATATCTATCATAGGATTTTTGAATAATGTTATCAAGGAATAAATAAGGAATTATAGTTCAAATAATTTAAAATTATGGATTCAATTAATAAAGCCGGCCGGCTTTTTGTCTCCTCCTCTTCACTGCTTCTTATAGAAGACCACAACTCTCGTTTTCTATGATTTTGTAGCCAGAAACGAATACTAAAAATATTCAATCCATACAAAGCCGAAAATATAACAAAACGTCGAATGCGATTGTTTTATAGATATCATGGATATCATACGCAATGTAAAGTCGTTGAAAATTGAGACGCTATCTATTTTAAACAACTATTTTATCTTCAAAGTGGTTTAATTTTCTAAAAGAAAATGTTTAATTTCCCTGTTTAATGTATACTTAACAGATAAAAATAATCTTTAAATAATAAGAACCAATTTAAAACTTCCGTGTTCATACTATATTGATTAATAAATAAGAAGCAAGACATTACCCAATTTCGTCATATATCTTGATAAATAGCAAGTGAACGAATTGTTTGGTGATAAAAAATCTATTTTATATCTATCATATGATCATGGTATAAATGTGGACAATATATTTGGTTTTGTTTCAGAAAAAATTAAATACAAAATCCAATTGATCTCGTGAGCCGATATTTTTGCTTCCCTAAAATATATACTATGAGTTTGAAGCCGCGTAAATAATGAACAGTGTATTGATGGCGTTGGTAGTATGACATTGCTGCATACATTCGATATCCTGGTGGTTTTGGGTTTGTTTTTCTTTTTCTTTTCTTAATTTGTGTCACATTTTATATACTAGTAAGTATTCGGAAGGAGAATTGATTGTTATTCTGTTGATTTCTTTGTCATGTTTTGTTCGTCATTTTATTTATAAGGAAAACTCGCATTGCCATTAAAATCATTACCGCTAATTTGGATGATTCTTTGAAAGGGACATTAACTACCATTTAGACGAAAATTAGAAATACGATTCTTTTGTTTCTAGTCGCAATATAAGCGAAATTTTGAAATAATATTTCGTTAAAAGCTGTAAAATTGGTTCAAATGTGTTTAACTAAGCCCAAATTTATACGTGTTATATAATTGTCTTGCAAGTAATTTAACCTCCAGTGAATCCGTATACATATGACCTTCAATTCAACCCCAAGCTAGACATTGTTAGGCGTGTTCAATTAGGAATAATATAAATAATGGCAACAGTAGTATACCGCTGTTCACAAGTCATACATCGATTGAGAGAAAACAAATCCGGGTTACAAACTAAAACCGAGGGAAACACATCAACTATAAGAGGAAAACATCGGAGCTCAGACTCACTGAAGTGCAACAAACGCCAACATACATAGAAACGAACTATTAATAACAACTGCCATATTCCTGACTTGGTACAGGATATTTTCAGAAAAATGGTGGGTTGAACCTGGTTTTATGGCTAACCAAACCTCCCTCTTATATGACAGTGTTAAAAGATATAGACAGAAATACTGCACACACAAACGCTAGATGACTTAGCACTGAGAAATGAACAAATAAATAATAAATATACCGCAGAATTACAACGGACATCTTCCATTAATGACAACATAGGACTACACAAACAGTGACGTATTTTTGTAACGACTATATAATCTTGAAGTTCATACAATTATTTTCACAATACTAGTCCAAACAATTATTATGATTATGACGGTAATGAAAGGCTATTTTAAATAAATGCTGTGACGACGTCATAATTATTAGGACTAATACAAAACGTGTACTTTATCCATGGAAAATGGATATTAACTCGACTAAACTGACAAATAATACATATGTGAAATGTACTGAAAATACAGAATTCAAACCACTAACGATCTGACATAACACAATATCAAACCGAAACCACAACAGAGACATCATAAATAAACACATGAACGTTGGATGCACAAATGCCGAGACACGTCGTATAGCAATGCAAATTCAGACTCGAAAAAATCGTCATATTCAGAAATAGGTCACGTTCGGTACTTAGAAGACAGACGACATAGATGTTAAACAACAATCGAAGACGTGGTAAAATGTCATTAGTTAGTTTAGACACCGACACATCGTATAGATCAACCGATTCGTGATGGAGTCCATTAAATTTACGGAGTGTCATATTTAATCTTCCCTCCTCATAACTCTGCTTGAGCAGTTTCTGCGTCAGGAGCACACTTCTGTATATGAAGTCCGTATAGTGTAAACATGCACATGCTGAGAAATGGGAAATTGGTAATTGTGAAGTTGAAATAATCCCGTTTGTCGTTGATTATAGTGTGAAGTCGCCCATCTACGTCAATACTGAGGAAAAGATGTATAAAAGTAATAAGACAAACCGAGAAAGAATGGGAATGTCTTGATTAGAATTTCGGTTGTTTATGGATATTTGATCAATATTCGTTATTGTTCGATAGATTGTGTTCTTATGAAACCATCCAAATCCATCCGTACATGTAAACACGAGACTTGTATAAATTTGAATAGTACAATACAAAGACAAATATGCGAAGTTAATAAAATAGACGACATGACAAGCAACCAACAAATAAGTTTGGTAGCAATAATGAAAACACCAATTTTTTAGCAATTTGGACCTTCTATTCAATTCAGTATAATAATTACATAACCACAATCCTCGACGTAATTGAAACAATATGTGTTTTCTTTTAGGTAAATGAAATTAACAATTATTAGCCCTGAAAACATATACTCATACTGTACTAATTAGTTTGAAGCTTCTCTAATGGATAGAAATAAAATAAACTTCAATTTGTAGGCAATCCTTAGACCATATCAATAGCCAGTTTAGATACTGTAAATGTAAGTAGAATTTTCCGAAAACTATAAACTAAGATATTGATAAAAATAATTGATTATGAATGGTAAGAAGAAGAAATTTTACTGCTTTTGTTGTTGTTTTCGCTGAGAAAACCATCACAGAGCACTTTATTTGTCATTGCACATGTGTATCATAAATGACAAAAGAAAGACTTGTATATTCGTCTTCAATAAATCGGATGATACCAAGGTAACAATCAAAACAAAAAGTTGAGGAGAAATTGATAACGGCAAAATAATAAAATAAAAATAAAAATAAAGAAATAATAACAATTTCACATGATTCTACGCAGAAGAACTACGACTGAACAACAAGTAACCTACCCAAAACTTTGGGATGATCTCATTTGTTCCATTTCTTCTAAAATATTATCAACGTGATAGTTTAGAAGATAGCAGTCCTCAGCAAGACATGTCACCCTACCAGGTCACATTATTATGGTTCTGAGCTGACCAATCTTTGTTCTTACTCCCGCATGCATCGTGCTTAGTAAAAGGCAGAAAATACCAATTTTAAAGTCATTGGTATGAAGCGACCTCAACTTCAGAACGCTTTCATGATACCATTTAAATTTTTTTTTTAATAAATCAATCAAATCAGAACAGACATAGTGATGCCTCCGCACTCCACTCTGAAGTAACTGATTATAACAAAGTCAAAGTCGGACTTTCCTTGAGATATTATGGTGTCTGAGAGACATAAATGATGCCCCTGCAGATGCAAAGTGCTATTTTGAACTCCTAAAATGTTGAACATGGGAGCACATAGGTCCATGGTTTATTGTAGGAGGAGTTATCCGGAAACGCTATTCACCTTTTATTCAAGTATATACTCCAAAATGACAAAGTTCAACTATCTCCCAAAGAATAAATATTGATAAAAAAACAAAATCCTGACCACATGCACACCTTTAATATATGTAAAACAGCCAGCAAATTGAAAATTCCTAGCATTCAAACTGTAGGAAGAGTTATCCGAAACCAGAATTACTTCTTATGCAAGTAAATACTTCAAAAAGTAACAAAGTTTAACTATCTTCCAAAAGAGCAAAAATTATTTAAAGTCAATACCCTGACCACATGCACACCTTCAATATATGTAAAAAAGCCAGCAAAGTGAAAATTTCCAAGCATTCAAACTGTAGGAGGAGTTATCCGAAACCCAAATTACCTCTTATGCAAGTAAATACTCCAAAAGTGACAAAGTTTAACTATCTTCCAAAAGAGCAAAATTTATAAACAGTCAAAACCCTGACCACATGCACACCTTCAATATATGTAAAAAACGGAGGCATAAAATGTATTCCTTATTTAATATTGATTGCAGAGTCTGATGTTTGTGCTGTGTAGATGTAGTAGAATGTGTCCAAGCTATTGTAACATTTGCACATATTTCTTTTACCATTTTGAGTTTATTGTTTGTGAGAGAGCTATTTACTTTTAATTTTGCTTTTTTTAAATGTATTACCATGTTTTATCCAGTCACATATCGTGGGTTTTCTGTATTTGCCCTAGGATTGTACGAGTTTGTTATAAGTTTGATTAATATCTTTACGTCGGGCAGTTTTTTATTGGCTTTTATAAGAGTTTTATGACTTCACATACCAATGATTTTGTTCTTAATACATTAAAACATAACTAATTATGTATTGATGTACAGTTATGAAGACTTATGGTCTTACATCTGGACGATAATTATATTTTGGCATTTTACAATCTTCTGCTTTTCTCGAACTGCTTACGGAATATATATACATCTCCCAGATGATACGATATTCAGAGTTGGCGTTGCTTCCTATAACTATAGATGGTATCTGGTATCTGCTTCGAATTACGGTATTGAACTAGGAGTTCATGTGGTACCCATATTTGAAAAGTTTACGGACGCCCTCACTAGTTAACTGAACATTAAATCCATATGAACCCTAGCTCAGTTTTACCCATATACATGTTGAAAAGCTCCTGTATTAATTGTGCCTCGTACGAACACAAGAACAAGTCGGTTAGGAGAGGAATACATATGAATGTGGACTGCTTGTTCAAAACGTACCAGACAAGTTGTCATTTAAAAATATTTCTTTTACAGAAAACATTTTTAAGAACAACAAGTGATTATGAAAAAATATTTGAATTTGCGGTAGCCACTTTTTGCATAAACAAAGTAGGTCTTATTCGTTTAAACTGTTAATATATTTGTAATATGGAATTCTAAATTTTAGATACATCAGATTGATTTGATACCATTCAGGAGGAATGAAACTTACAAAAGCTTATAGTCTCAACTTGGGATTCACAGCATACAAAGAGATGGAAGCAGAATAGTAAATATGAAGCCTTTCGTTGATAATTAATATCATGAATATATTAGATATCAACATAATTCGCAGACAAATTTTGAAGACACTAAATGTAACGGTGTTTGAAAGGACTCTTTCTAACTTTAAATATCCAGTTGTTTTTCTTTGATTTTTATATGTTTCCGTCTTAAATTCACCTCGCTAGAGCTTTCAATGAGGAATTAATTTGAGATTATTAAAGAATTTAAACATGACAGGTACTTCAATGTAATCGAAGGTTAATTAGGAAAAGTCACACAAAATGTTAAAATAAACGATATTCTGTGTGGTATTCGTGTTGCTCAGTCTTTAGTTCTACGTTGTGTTATGTGTATTGCAGTTTATCTTCTCGTCGTTTTTCGTTTTTCGCCATGTGGTTGTCAGTTTGTTTTCGACTGATATGTTGGAATATGACTTTGGCATCTTTTGCCTTTCTTTTTACTTGAACATGTCCAATGTAAAGAACATGGATTTTGTTTACTAGTATTTCTTCGATTACTATCTTGTTATCATAAGAACCTTTTTTGTTTGTAATGTTTGTGTCAAAGGGTTAAACAATTTTATCAAACATTCCTCATACCAGGCATTTTTTTAACATGTGATGTTATTCAAAATGTAAACTTAACTGTCGTCATCGTATATTTTCGTAGTGACGGTAGACGGGAATCAATTGTTATCCGGTATTGTTCATTGGCTGATGTTAAGACGATGTCATGTTTAACTACTATATTTTAATGCTTCCTAGTTGATTTTACTGTGACCATTATAAACTATTTACTTCATAGGAAGGACTAAATGTAGTTTGATGATCAAGACTTTCAAAGTGAGATTTTCAAATGATTATAATTATATATTTTCAACGCGTTAAGAGGAGGGTATGTATGAGAAAGTCTAGTGTTCCAATGAAAAGCACATCGCTGAACAGTTATATATGTTGTGTCCCAAAGCCAATTTTCTGTAAAATATTAGTTTAACTTAGTGTTTATTATATTCTGGCGTATACCTACTAAGAGGTTTACAGTACAAATATTATAAAAAATAAGAAGATGTGTTATGATTGCCAATTAAACAACTCTCAACAAGAGACCAATTGACACAGACATTAACAATTATAGGTCACCGTAGGGACTTCAACAATGAGCAAAGCCGATACAACATAATCAGCTATAAAAATCTCCGAAATGATAAATGTAAAACAATTTAATTTTTTCAGACACATATATGATATAGCTGTTACTCAACAAAACTCTTTCCAATGTGGTCATGTATCTAATACTAGTATTTGCAAGTGGATTGGAGATAGAGGATACTAATTAATTGGATCGCTACATAATTGCATCTGTGTTTTAGTTTGTTTGTTATGAATGTTCCTAATTGAATTAGGTCTCGGTAGCATACCTTTAATAGTCTTTTGAAAATTTATTTAGACCTTATGAGGTCATTTAGAGCTAGATATATTTCCCTTTTCGAAACAAAGGCAGCGCATACAAACTGATTAAGCATATTAGGAAACAGACCCATTGCGTCTTGCCCAAAATCTCCCATAAGCTTTAGAAAATATACTTTTGTTTGTATATTGAATCTTTCAATAATTGTCTACATTGAACGAGTTATTGACCAGGCATGTCTGCTGATTGATGGCTAATGGAAAACAAAAGTGACCCTTATTTTTAATGGGCCTGCTAATTTTAATTTATTGTGCAATTACAATAAGATTTTTCCAGAGCAATGGCAAACGTGTACGTGTTGTTGTGTAGGAGTACAAATAGCGTAAGCACTTAAATTTAAGAACAATAGGTAAAGTAACAATACAAGAATATAAAACAAAACGATATACAAAAAGAAAGTCAAGCCAATTTTCCATAAACTAAACATAAATGACCTCTCATGTCTTGTTGCCTTTTGTTTAGATAAAAAATTAAGGCACATTTCTTTGGGCTATTTATGGAATATTTTAAATAAATAATATCTCTGACTGACACGGAAAAGAAAGATTGAGTCCAATTTCATGTTAAAAGTGTTGATTTAATAGCAGTATTTTAAAAGAAGATACAAGTACAAATCTTTACAAAATGTTTGTTTACGGCTGACTTTTAACCTCTCAGCAATTTCGCTTAAAATGACTGAATTCATCAAGGACTATTTCTCCACGCTAGGATTTTTCCAGTGTTTTAATACATTTTATGAAACAAATAAGATAATTTAGCATGACTGCTATTTGAAAACTTTCTACCGGATTCAAATGTCGTACATAAAGGCATCTAAAGGTACGCTAAACAACAATGAGCAATACCCTTACAGTAAAGAATGCAATAAAAGCCCCGACATGACAAAATGTCAAACAATGCATTCAAGAAAACCACAGTCTGAATTTTGTAAAATAATATTTCACCAAAAAAAATGTACACTGTATGAGTGTTGATTGAAGATTAAGATTAAATGTATATCAGATAGTTGTCAAATTATTTCATTTTCTCCTTGAAAAGACATATTTAAGCCAGGGATCTAATATTCGTGTAAAAATACACGATGAAGCATTTCTTTTTAAACTTAGAAAATATCATAAGCCTGAGGTACCTGATGTATCAGATGCTCTCTCCTACATCAAATGATCGATATGGTTTCCGGAGGTTTGAACTTTTGCCTGATTAAATACTTCCATCTTTTTAATACCGACACAAGAATTTCTCGTATATAATCATGATAATAAAACGGACTATCATCCGGCTTATCAAAATCGATACATAGTGAGAAAAATATTCAGAGAAGGAAAAACAAAACCAACAAAATAACGGATTTAAACCAAAAGGAACGTTTACGAATCAGCCATTTCAAATCTTCCACTTCTCTCACCATCTTGGATACATTTTCAATGTTTTTCAAACCAGTGTTTTCAAGTTTGAATAGTAATACAAGCAATTCTATTCGACAACATTTCGATTTATCTATTATGTCTGTTTGTTTTGCTCACACATTGTTGTAAATACAATGGAATTCAATACGACTGTTATACATGTTATACAAGTGAGAGGTTTAGCTAGCTATAAGACCAGGTTTAATACACCATTTTTACATGAAGAAATGACTGTTCCAAGTGAGGAATATTCGTAAGATGTGTTTGAGCTTTTGATTTTGGCATTTGATTAGGGACCTTCCGTTTTGAATTTCCTTGAGTTCGGTATTTTTGATGTTTTTATTTTTTATTTTGATACACCTCCATTTACTTAGCTTTGGGTATTTTGTTGGTATAAGTGTCTTATATATATATCTTCAAGGTGGAGACTTGAATAAATAAGAGAAATTCCCATGTTTCCTCCAACTCTCCCTCTCCCAATGAAAGAAAATATCCCTTATTAGTTGATTAATAATTTTAGTCACGCTTAATTATATACTTTTAAATCTGTCCTTGTCTATACCATTTTGCAAGGAAGGATATTCAAGGGTTGACAATTTTAGAATGCTTAAAGGAACAAATATTTACAAAACGTTATTTTACTTGAAAAAAATGTGTTCAATTTAAGAATAAGATACTCGAGTCTTTTCAATAATCAACATGATCAATACGAAAGATAGTGCTAATTTGTTAGACATTGCTCTACATCATGAATTGCTCACCATTTGAACTGTTGACAGTTTCCCAAAAACTTCAATTTAAAGTCAATTACTCCTGCAACGATTCAACGCCTGTTCAAACTAAAACTTTAAAATTAGTATGTGCTGCTTCTCCGTTAAGCACGCGGCATTAAGGTGTAAGAGCAAAGACTGGTCGTTTCGGAATAAGAATAATGATGCCAGGTAAGGTGACATGTCTTCCTGTGGACTAACACCCTGGTTTATTGTATTAAGTATACACTGATAAAACACCATGTCTTTTGTCATTAGGTTTTGTTCTAGGTCTTATAAGATGAACCTGTCTTTGAAAATTTGGAAGTTCTAAACAACTCTCCAGATCACATTGGGTTTCTTGCAGGCAAATAATGTGATAGATTATCAACAAACATATTTTCTTCAAATTTGTTAAAACCCTTACTGATATAACCATTGATATTCCACGTTCAAATTTTCAAGGCTTTTTCTTGTATACATATCACTTGTGCTTATAACAATGACTAATAAGATAAACATGTGATGGAACCAGTAAACATAAGTTTTCGAAATATAAGTTGCATGTATCTGTGTGCCATTGTTATATTGATTATTTGTCATTTCATTAAAGACAAAATATGGAGGATATACAGGGACATTAAAACGTTTTACAGGCTAAACATCTGACAATTCCATGATAAAAAACTAGAAACGACGCAAAAAAAACAAAAACTTAAAGACTTAGCAACATCAATCTCAGGTGTTCTATATGATAATTATATCCTGCTTCTCCAATGGCTTTCGTTGTGCTGCTAAATGAAAGTTCAAATTTGGAGGTGAGTCTCATCCACTGATGTCAAAGCCCAAACGAACACACTTAAAAGAAAACCAAATATTAAGCAATACAAACCAACAAAACACTGAGATTAAATTCAGGAACTCCGGAAGAGTAAGCGGATCCCATTCCACTTATGGCATTAAGTGCTCAATTTTATAATGTTTGAGGTAATAATTGTAAAGAAATTTAAAACATATATAGTGTCGAAATCGTTATGTTCTTAGTTGTATAATCACATCGCCCTCTGTTGTAGCTAGATTTCAATTATGATAACAATGCGTGAACTTACAGCAAAACCATTTATAAAAATACACGATGAAATATTTTAACAATCATAATTTTCATGTATGAATATTGTAGCTAAATTGGCAAGCAAGTCAATCAAACTTTTGGTTGACACGCAATTTCATAATATTTCTAAATGTATGACTTCCACTGTACAAAAGGAAACTCCTTATTGACATAAAAATGCATATATATCAAGTGTAATAACGCTACGGACATAAAATTCAACAAACTGTGTTCAAAAGCTCTTTTATGATATTGTATATAAAACTGATAACGGAATATTTTCACAATATGTACGAAATTTTATAGTTAATTACATTTTTCTTTGTACTAATTTGATCAAATTAACAAAATTAAATGATATACTATTTCCAGAAAGTATTATTATTTTAACCACTATTTACACTTTTGATAACATATTATGATCCATTGTAGTTATTAATAACATTTGAATTTTGTGAATAGTTTAATCTATTTAACAAATAAAACCAGATTATAATAAACGAATTAATTTTGATGTTAACATCATTGTAATTAAAACAAACAAACGATTTCTAAAAGATTACACAATTTATAAATATATAAAAACATATAATTGTAACTTCTACTCTCAGTGTGAGTTTGAACAAAAACGGAATACAGATTAGCATGTATCACAAGTTTGTTCTGCAAAGTCTGCATGATAAAACACATAATTTTCTTCATTTAGGTGAAATTTCTTACAATATTAATTACATTCCTTTTTCAACATTTTGGCGTACAAAACTTGAATCCTACGGCTAGCAAATATGCCGCACATGAACATCCTGTGAGAATCATGTGTATATTATGCGATAATTGTGCGTAAATTTACGAATGATTTACGCATGATTCACGCATAAAAAATAATGGGATTCGTGCGAAATACATAAATTTGATTTACGCATGAAAATGATATGCTTATAATATGTGTAGCACTTTTACCTGTGTACCGAGCGGATTCCTTCACAATTCCGGAGCAATTGAGATTTCCCCGGTTTTCATTGGAATTGGTTTTCTTAGTCATGACATGTGGCAAATGTGAAAAAAATAAGGTTGAAACAGCAATAATACCAAAAATGATCATTTACAGGTTTAAACGAACCATTTAGATTAGACGAGGAAGATGGCAGAATCAAGCATTGGCTTAGAAACAGCTGGAAATTTCTTAGATTCTTTGAAAAATTTTGGAGAGAGCACGATGCCCGTATTCAAAGATAAAGTTCGCTATGAAATGAAGCAGTTTGTTGCTGCGGCTATTATTTCAGATGAAGAATTTGAAAAAGAGGACACACAAATTATAACAAAAGCGAAATGCAAATTTGAAGAGGCCATTGAAACCCAAGACTTTTCGGATATTTATAATAACTACAGCTTGTCATTTAATAGGTTGGTCGTTTTGGTAAATACACCAAGACCGAAAAGGCACGGAGAAGCAAGATTATTAGATCCATTTGGAGATATAAGAAAAGGTATTTTAAAATGTCCTTTCGATGGGTCATTTATCAACGACGACGATATTAATTTTCTTGAAAGATTGAAGCAGATGTTTTTACACGAGTTTGGCCATAATCGATATCTAATTGTGATCTTTTCTCATTTCATTCCGTGCACAGAACCTATTCATCAATGTGCACAAATTGTAACCAAGTTTGCAGAACAACAGAATACTAAAGTGATAGTTTCGTATGAAAACGTCTACGATTTAACTGATGAAGCAGAGGCTGTGAAAATAATGAAAAGCAATGAGAAAATAAAGTTTCAGCGTCCAACATCACTTCCACATTATTCAAGTTCGTATCAAGAGCCATATGACTTGGAGGAAGAGCCAGTAAGCCGTCGAATGTCAAGGCGTGATAAAACAGAAAAATTGCGACCTGATCCTTATCGCACCGAGAGGAAGAAACGAAAATCTTTTACTAGACAGAACTCATATGAATACAGAATCTAATCATTAATTAATTTATTTTCAATTAACGTTTCAACATATATCCACATTAAAATAAAATTGTAACTCAAATATTTCAATATATTATAATCTAATACATTGTACATTCTTCAAACAAGGACAATAAGTAATGAAAATAATGACTCTAGCCAATTAGGTTTGCAAAATATTTAATTGTTTATAATGATACAATTAAAACTAATCAGAACGTATCAATGTCATAACTTTGCTTTTGATTATAAACTTCGAGTAACAACTTAATTTTATTTCACTGTCAATATTGTAGTCCAGCTATTTACATCTGATACTATACATAGTTTGAGGTAATTACATAAAACTGAATGTTCAAATACAATGCCTATGATATATATTCAAAAGTTAAATTAAATTCATGATTTTTCCTAGTTTTGTCAGAATGTTGGAAATTACTGTTTGTACCAACAGTGGATACGTTAATCTAAGCAATTTGGTAAAAGTATTAGCTAAAGATTAAGATTATAATTCATTTTAAAACCCTCTTTCTTTCAGCATTTCTTTGATATAGTTTAATTTTCTGGTACTAGTAGTTCTGAATATATTATTATTCTCATAAAAGCATTGATGTTACTAAGTTACGAATTTTATAGCACCAGTAAAATTCAACTTTTTTTCTATTTTGTTTTTTTTTTTTTTCTTGGGGTTTAAAAATCAACTTTTAATCATTTTCAATCACAAACCCTTTCAAGTTGATAAATGTTATAAATATTAATAAAAACTCTTTGTTTTCAAATGTAAGTATGTCTTAACAAAAGAATAATTCCTTATTAATAACATGATTTATATTCATTCTTCACCACTAAGAAACACAAAATTCCAATATTTAATTGGTCAAGGGCATTTTGCTCTTTTCGAGTTGGGTTTTAATTGATTCTGACAATTAGGAATTTTTCATCGTCAGATTAACGGATGGGTGTGTCAATAGTTTAGTATCTCTACATACTGTTATATTGTTCTGTTGGTTTTATTGGCGTAACTTTACTTAAGATTGAATTACTCTTTGTTTTATGTTTTCTGATGTATTGCAAATCATAATAATTGTGTGCGTAGATTGTAAATTTGAAATAAGTACGTATACTCTAATGACATATTCACAACTACAACCCGCAATAAATATAAAACATTGGCGCCAAGGATGTAGAGTTTTTCTAGAGAAATTATTTATTTAATCTGCTGAAATTTTAACACACCTGCAATCTTTAAAATTCCTACGTACGGTCGGATTGAGGAATTTCAGTTTAAAATGTGCAACACAAAGACATTTGACAACCTGAAAGAAATTTTAACGGATCATTTACTCTACTGTTAATTATTGCAGAACGATACAGATTTCACCAACGCAAACAGGAAAACATGAAAAGTAGGGCTTATTTACATAATATAAGAACATTCACTGATTCTTGTCAATTTTTTGCATTTATAGTGGAAGAGTTAAGAGACAGATTTGTTTGTTGACTGTATTAAAAAACAATCCAAGGAAAAAAAATATCCAAAAGTGGACTTGATCTGCAAAAAACTAATGAAATTAATGTTGGAATACCATAGAAATAATACGACGATGAGACAGCTCTCCATCAAAATCACAATGTGTAAAAAGTATACAATTATAGGTCAAAGTATAGAAGATGTGGAAAAGGAGAATAATGAAGCATCAACTACCCATCAGGTGAAAATAAGATCGTTAAAATGCTACCGCTGCTGTAAATGTGGACATAGTAGTGTGGATAGTTGTTTCTCTTCGAATGCAAGATGTCATCAGTACAAAGAAATTGACCATATTGATAGAAAATTGAGGTAATTGTTCCAGGAAAACGAAAATTTAGACATAGTTTACAAGAAATATAAGAGACACACCAAATTTAAAGCGAAACCTTTTCTTATATCTCGAAAATGTTGAAGGAAATCAATGTGAATCGCGATTTCACATTTCCTTGGAAGAGATGGAAAAAATAAAAAGTTAAACATTTTGAACGAACTACAAATCAGTGGCTTGAACATTAAAAAAGAAACCAAAAAAGACTCAACGCTTGTAACACAATCTACTACTGACATTTTAACCGAGTTGATACCGTATTATAGTTAAAGATGTACTGTCAACGAAAGAAGGCTGTTTATTACACGGGATACGATTTATTATTCCTGACAGATACAACGCTGATATACTAAATAAACTTTGTGTTAATCACCCTGGTATTGTGCGCACATGGAGTATAGGCAGAATGCGTGTGTGGTGGCCGAATCTAGATGCTGACATTGATTTAACTGTACTTAAATGCAAGAACACGCAAGCCGCACAACCTGATGAGACCGCTATGGATAAGGTCATCAAAAGCCAAAGAATCTATAGAGACAATCATTAATGGAAACTAGGAGTAATTGTTCACAAACTTGGACCAGTAACTTATCAAGTCCACGTTGGCGATTTCATATAGAAAAGACGTAAATATTAATCGCAGGAAAAAAAGACATGTCAATCATACCGGAATATACCAAATCTGACACTGACATTGAATTATTTATAGTACCAACATGTACATGATGTAATTCAAACAGCAAAACTCAAATCTCTTAAAAATAACAATGAATCCAAACAAACTTAAATAGCCGATAATAGAACAGTTGTAAATGATTATGACACTATCATAACACGCCGCTCAGAAAGTGTATTTAACGCACTAGAATGAATTATTCGTGTTATTGAAAAGATGTGACTATAAATATATCTTGCAAGTAGTGATTTAACTTTTAGTTTAGAATATCATAGTCGAATATTTTATGCATAGACGGCAAAGCTAATTGCTGTATATATTAAAATACATGTAATCAAATTATGAAAAGAAAAGTAGGGGTTAGCGGGGGAACTTTTCTAATGGCACTACATGGATAAAACCAGAGGATCTTGAATATCTGGCAAATATTCCAAAACAAGAGGAGCGAACATCCTTAAATACTTTCATTCACTAGTAATAAATCTTTCTCATCTACATTAAAGGAGAAAAATGGTTATGATTACATGATACATCATCCAAACATAAAAGACAAATTGAAAGAGTTGGTCCTGCTTTATTTCATAAAACAGAATGCCCAACGTAGATTAAGGTATCGGGTCTTATAAAGGAATACATCGTACTTTGTGAAAAAAAAAAAATACTTTGATTCAAAACAAAAATCTCTGAAACTGACATTATGAAGATGTTTGATTTCTTGATTGATAACACATTCTGTTACCTTTTGGGGACGTGCATGTTTTTCAACAAACAATTAGCATTCCTATTGGAACCGATTGTGCTCCTCTTCTTGTCGACTTATCCCTTTGTTTATATGAGGCCTACGTCATAAAAGAGCTTTTTAGGAAGAAGTAAAAAAAAATGTATTATCCTTTAACTTCACTTTAACCTTTATATATGATGTTCTCTCACTACAAATGCAAAGTTTGCTGACTATATATATATATATATATATGCTTTTCGAATCTATCCCACCAAATTTAAAATAAAGTATACAACAGAAACCGTTAACTCTGCCTCGTATCTTGACTTTCATTTAGAAATTGACAATGAGGGACGGTTGGCAGCAAAACTTTACGACAAAAGAGATGATTTTACCTTCCCAATTGTGAACGTTCTTTTTCTGTGTAGTAATATTCCAGCAGTGCTTGCATATTGAGTATATATCTCCCAGATGATACGATATTCCAAAGCTTGTACTTCCTATTATTTTTTCCTTGACAGAGGGTTTCTGATGACAATGAAGCTATTAAAAAAAAGGGATTCTTAATCAAATGATGAGGTTGAAATTATTCCTTCGTAATTAAAGGAGAAAGTCCGGTAAGGGCTAGTTTTGGCCTCAAATTCGAAGTACATCTGATGAAAGTTTTTTGACATTTTTTAAACACTTAAGTGTCTACTTCAGTCGATTCAACTAGTTTATGTAAAAGATTTGAACTGATTTGGTCATTAAGACGCTCACGTTTAAGCTTAAATATGAAAAATCCATCAAGTATGCCATAAAACGTTACTTTTCAGATGGTTTTTGTCTAAAATGGAAGTGGCCGCATTCGTGTTCAGTCTCAACCTTTATATATGTTATGTATTATCACCAAATACAACATATATTTAAATATTAAGAATGAACACAAATGCGGCCGACTCCATTTTAAACAAAAACCGTCTTAAAATTAGCACAAATGCTACAATTGTGAAGATTTTAGTAATTTGACATGAATTTATGATGCTATTACCTGATGCATGTGCATTGTATTGTCAAAAACAGCCCATATTTATGAAACAAAAGTATTGTACTTTCTGATAAAGAGCTAAAAGTTTACATTTCAACAAATTTGTAAAAATGCTATATTTTGGGGCCAAAAAGGGGTCTTACCGCGCCTACTCCTTTTACGGATGAAATCATCAGTTGGTGGACTGATGAACCACAACAACTTGATTCCGAGTTCTTTGGATAATTTTACCGCCCTTGTTTTGGAGTACTTGTAATTGACTTTCCAGAATAAAACAATATGCCGCTTCCGCAAATTTGATTTCAAACGCACATGTCAAAAATAGGGATGCTGACATCTCATTGCCGTAGATATTGTACATAAAGAGATCCGATATACTTTTCATTTTACCAATGAGGACCTGTTTCAGGAAGCACAAATGAAAAGTTCTCGTTACACGACTACAAACACACAAATATTTGTAGAACCGTCTCCCTTCCCGATCATTATTTTAATTACCTTCATGAAATAGACTGTAAATTCCCCTAAACTTACCGGTATTCACGAAGACAAAAGCTGACTGGAAGGAAATAACTAAACATTAAATAAACAACAGTGAGACGCGAAAGCCAGATAAAGTACAGGCACCAATAAATTAAACGATATGAGTTAGACCATCTATCATCTGTTAGTTTTCCGATAAAGTCACCCAGTTATAACATGGACATAAGTTGTACAACTTCTAAATCAAACAATTCACAAAAACAATCATACCGCTCACTTCTCTTGTAGAGCACTCATTTCAAGACAAAAATAAAAACAAATAGTGATCACCTGTCCGGAAAACTAGACATTACATTAATGTGGTCTTATGCTAAAACAATTTCCTTTAAGACCAACCACAAAATTATGCAAATATATCAATCGTTTTGAGTCTGGCAGAGTGCTTGTTCAAGATTATAGAGGTCATCACTGTATCAGAGTCTATGACAACAGAGACAAACTGAATTTTAAAATTCCAAATTCATCATCGTTTGGAGAATACATTTCTCAACCCAAGCGATATGCAAGAGTTTGCAGTTGCTTATCAGACTGTGTTAAACGTCATTAGTGTCTGGCAAAATAATAATAAGCCTAATAATAAGCCACAGTTTTGTGGAAGAACGTCTCGTCTTTTTTCTCAAATTTCATCGGAAAGTACCAAGACCTTATAGATTCTATGTGCTTAAATTAAGACAAAACAACAAAGCATTTTTCATTCAGTTTTTTTCATTTAAGTATTGATGATTATTTTGATATCATTATTAAAACTACATCTTAACCGAATTAGGAAACTCTATAAGAACTTAAATTTTCACCCAAGATGAAACTTTCATCGAAATATTTTAGGCAAATACATAGGACGTTTAGTGATTTATACTTAAGATTAGAACTTTTATTATTTGTCTTAAGAATTGTAGCTAGGGATGGATGAAAAAGGTTTATAGGACATTTATCTGTTCGCACCAAGGTTGACGGATAACGATTTTTTTTTTTTTTTTTTTTTTTTCTGAATGAAATGTTTGTACAGCATCCTTAATGCTATTGTCCAGTAGTGTCAATAACTGCACGAAATAACTGAAGTGTTATTGTCATTTATTACCACTAGGTCATACCAATGCTGATGGACTGTTGGTTCCCATCATCAACTTATATATAATTAGTAGTCAGTGATTTAGTACTGAAATGATTTCAACAAATTGTTCCAAAGTTTGGCATTGATCATGTTGATAGATATTATTAAGAAAGTAAGGTTCTAACTCCCTCAGGCAAAGTTCAAGTTAGATGAATTTTGCACATTTTTTTTGTCATAAAGATCTTCACTTGTATACAGATTTTGAAAACATGTGCATTCGATTACTGCATTGAAATATCAATATCTTATACATGTTATAGGACCTTGGAAAACACAATTTGAATGTAGATTATGTTTCCAGCCATATCAGTTACAGTAAATGTGTGACTGATATTTTCTGAAATGAACATGACGAAACACAAAACAGAGAATGATTAAGAATTATATAGAGTGGGTGGCGCATATTCGCCTTGGACACATTTTCGCCGTTTTGCTATTTTTTCTGTAAAATTTGTGTGCCTTTACCCAATACTTGCCTAAATAGATGGTAAAGGCTGTTTGTAATGTTACAACTATTGATATTCTTCTTTACCCCATTTCCAAGGTTATTCGCACATATTGAGAAATACGCAGGTGTTTTTAAATGATTTTGGCAATTATGTAAGATTTATATGGCAATCATGCGCAGTCTTAAAGTAAATATTTGTGAGAAAAATCGTATAGGAATGATCTCTCAAGGTAATTCATGTAATTGCAAACATTCGTTTTATAATATACCAGGATAATGAGGATGGTCGTATCATTCATTGCGGCGAAAATGTGTCCCCATGGTACACGACCAACTAAATTTCCTCTCGAGTTTGCGTTCGTTTTTAGAACAATTAACCAATGTTTTGAAGATAATTTCTTTATCAAACATTTTTTTCATATAGTTAAATTTCTGAAACCTTCATTAAAAGTTCCAAATATTCGAATGTAGGTCGGATGTAAGTGGAAATGAACGAATTATGCGGCGAATATGGGTCTCTCACTCTAGATAATTTAAAAACATCGCAGGATATTTTATAGTTCATAATTTAAAGTTCAAAACATTTTTCTATTATTTTACTATAAATGGGTATCTTAAACACTTCTTTACTGGTATTGGCAGTATCCAAAGAATATGTTACAATTTTTGAAAATGAATAATTCGATATAACTAAGAAATATCAGAAAAATTTGCATCAGTCATTATCTTTATGTTAAAAAAGATCTCATGTGTATTAAAAATACTATTGAAGATAACCAAATAATGATCATCGTAGTAAGCGATTTTTCTTAATCTACATCACAAAAACGATAAGCTATTAGTTATTCTCATTTAAGCATAAACACACCAAGCCAAAGATTTTAGTTAACTACTAGGATATAGTTATACTAATAGTATAATAATATTAAACCATTAGCAATTTCACAGATATGTTTACCTTCTATAAAGGGTTTGTTTTTGAACACAATACAGTCTTTGATTTCTATAATGTTTTAACGCAATTTTAAGGTAATATCTGACTTTATTAACGGACATGTGTTTGACAAAAAAAGACTCATTCTTTTCTAACACAAGTAGTTCAAAAATAAGTTTACTTTGTGAACGGATAATTTTGTTCAATCATCTTTAAAACATCAAACTAAAAGTGCTTAAAAATTCTTATTCAATCTAAAAACGCTTCAAACGAAAAAAAAAATAGTTGATTATAGAATATTTTTTAAAGCTTATTATTTCTAAATAACATATCTTACACTACTCGCTCACAAATATACAAAATGAACGGATCTTTAGGTGTCAGACCACCAATTACTCCCTCCAATTTAGAACGTACGTAAAAGTAGCTTTACTCTGACACAAAATAGTGCTTTTGATGTCCTTGTTTGCTTAAACTAACCGACAAATTTGCAGAAATGAAACTTTTGGTGAAAGAAAAATATATTTAGACCTCTTTGAGCCAAAATTTACTTACCTATGAGTTTGCTTTAAAAATTCAGGATTGATGCGCTCCATAGTATACTAATTTAAGATTTCCAGAAAACCAGGAGTTATTTTGGTAGCACCTGTGTTCCCAAGGTCATATTTTTCTTATAAGATTTCAAAGGTAGGTTCAAAATTGGCATGTAGAAAGGTGATACATATACAATTCAGGATATACCTCGTTTCTATGAAGTTAAACTTAAGGTAAAATATTTAGAAAGCTGTGAAAATTGCAAAATTTGGTTGAACAGATAGGGATTTTTAATTGGTGGTCTGACACCCTTTTGCAGCCGGAATATGAAATAAAATAAATATTTATATCTGAAAGAACAAAATTTGGATTTTCCATTTTAAAACATCACGATTTCCTAAAATTAAAATCTTGACATCCAAGATATTTTTAAAAGGAAAATCCATGGACGTATTGATAACTTGTCATTGTTATTTTAAAATAATTCATTCACATTTATAAAGGAAAAAATAAAGAACTTTTCTATAAAACTTTTCAAATTGATCCGATGAAAACAAATACAACTTTTTATGATAACATATATTATTCAGTTTATTATAATGATGTTTTTTTTCTCCAACCTCTATCTCTTTATTTGAAATACTCAATTTATATGTTTGTGGGTTTTTTGTTACATAGATGTAGTTTCACGGGTAGTAACTTCATCATTTTGAAAAGCGTTTATGGAGAAAGCATTTAACCTCAAGGGAGAGTATGGTTTTTTGTCTGAGTCAGAAATTTTTGTTTGCGCGAATATTATTTTTAGTTTGTTGACGCTATCAATCTAATTATTTATTTTTTTTTTTTTTTCTTTCAAAATGTAACACTATAAGGTATGGGGAAAATATGAATTTAGAATATTTTTTTTTGTCATCTGCTTAACCACAGTATTTTTTTTTTTTTCATCATCAAATTGGGGATCAGAATATTTGTTTAGGAAAACACCATAATCCCCCTTTTTGAAGTTAAATGGTCGTTCCCTGAGCACAGGTTTTTCATGGCTCAGTAAGGTAACTGAAATATTGCCTCATTTTTTTTTTCGAATAAGACAATAAAAAGCATATAAGATTTTTGAATCCTAAGTCAAACGATCTAAATTGAAATTTTTGTATTAAGGACTGAACACAGGATAGGCAACATTTTGAAATTGATATGGTTTGGTCAAGCGATTGACATGG
This sequence comes from Mytilus coruscus, assembly GCA_017311375.1. NCBI lineage: Eukaryota > Metazoa > Mollusca > Bivalvia > Mytilida > Mytilidae > Mytilus > Mytilus coruscus. The sequence goes on from CM029598.1 coordinate 40,269,424, forward strand.
TTCTGGTAAATGTCTAGAAATTCGTTATGGTTTTGGAAAAAATTGATGATTTAGATCCAAATTATTTTTGTTTCACGTCTATATCGTTAGTTTTTTGAAGGCGCTTGTAAAGAAAACATAGTTACCCAATTTACTAATTGATTAAGAAGAAAAGAAGCCTTTTGACAAGGGGCGATACTGGCATTTTTGGGCCAAACATTTTATTACATTTGTCATGTTGTAACTCTATACCATAGACCTTCTGAAAAATGGTGGCATTTTGGGTCTAACTCGTATATTCTGTTCCTTAGCAACCACTATAATTGTGACGATAAACTCAATGAAAATGCTAAATCTTAAGTTTTAATTTGTTTATATCTAAGATTCAATCTGTTTAATGTTGAAAGGCAAACGCCTGGATTCGACAGAAAAGGGTCAAATTAACGACACAAATAGTAACCGTAGGTAAATTGCTCACGCACACAATCAGCGCCACCTATAATGTTTTCTTCGTCGTCTTTCAGAACCATGCCCCATTCTTTAGGAAATTTACTAAACCTAATATATTAGGTATCGAAAAAAAAATGTAAAGATATTTTTTCACGTGACTGATTATGACTGATATGCTGGCAATGTGCGCAATGTTGTTCAATCAAAGATTGAACATTAGTTTGTTTCCTATGTCAAAATGGCAGTCAAGCACCTGGAATTCAGTAGTTTTCGTTTATTACTGTATATCATGTTTGTTATGTGTTTGTTGTTTTGTACATAAGTTAGACTGTTTGTTTTCTCATTTGAGTTGTTAAAAATACATTTTGGTTATGTCGGAGACATTTATATCTTGCTATGCGGTATGGGTTTTGTTCAGTGTTGAAGGTCGTACGTAGACCTATAGTTGCTATCATCTACATCATTGAGTCTAGGTGGATAATTGTCTTATTGACAATCATGTCACATCTCCTTATCTTATAGTACCCTGCAGATGTTTAGGTCTTTTTTTTATATTATTCCATATGAAACAATCTTTAAAGAAAATCACTATAGAAACGCATTAATAAATTGTCAGTGTCGTTTCTTCATTAAGCAACCAAAATCAATCAATCGTTTCTTTATATATAGAATAGAGAAAGCAAATGGGGAATTCGTCACCGATACAACAACCCTAAAAACACAACATAAGTATTGAAAATACTTTGGACGATCTCATTTCATAAATGATCTCTTTTGAATTGTTTACTTATTGTACCTCGAACTTATTATCCTGGTGTAGGTCTTTATTTGCTAAAGTTTTATCAGGCATGACTAATAAGACACGCCCCCTTGAAATCATGAGATCCAAATAGGATGAGAAATAAATGGCCAGCGAAATCCCATAATTTACACTTTCATAGAACTAAAGTGCCTTTGGTTGATTATCTCCGGTTAATGATTTACATTTTGGTTGCAATAGAAATTTTTATTTTACAAAGTAAGTGTGCATCTCATTTCTTGTAGCGGACGTTATTGTCTGTAATTCATTTCGTTTTGTTTTGGCATTCGTCTTCCGTGGACAAAAAAACGGGGGTGTGGGGTGAGGGCTAAGGTGGGACTTAGCCTAGCTTACGATTTTCATCATGGTTCAACTGTATTGTAGTAAGGTATACGTTTTTCCTCTAACTAACGTTCTATATTATTAAAATGCGCTCTGAAATTATTAACTATAGACCATACCGGCGAGATCGCGGGTCCGTGACTGAATTCAAGAACCTTTGCCTTATTTTTAGTCTGGATTTTTAGAATTCGTATTGTCATCTGGTAAAGTATCGCTTATTATAAGGTGCACAGTTATTCCCTGTATAATGACGAAGTTCAGGTGTGATTATTACCCGTGTTTACAGCAAATCCTGAATACAACGTTTAGTTGTGCGCCTGAGAGAGGCGGAACGTACAGATAAGTTAACAGGGATCAGGTAATTTTGTAACATATACTATTTGAATCGGTATTGGCTTCGACCCGGAACTTGTTAATTATTGGTAATATTAATTATGTGGAAAAGAAAAGTTCCAGAAATGGTGCATTTAATCTAGATCATTGTCCTATATTATTTATATATAAAGTTAAATCATGTGGGCAGTACGTTGACTGAGCATGCACGAAAGCGTATAAGACAAGGATCAATAACGATCCCTGAATTTGGACATTTTCTCAAAAATTGACGTTTTCTGTGGAAAAAAGATTGATTCAAAGACCAAAAAAAAAAAAGTACGAAACACTACATTTATACGTCATATCACAAATATTTCCGACTTTCAGAGAAGTTGCGGCTCAATGAAATCGGTCTCTTCCTTGAGTAGAAAAGATTTGTTTTAGATCGAACCACTTTGCATCTCGCCATGAACATGCATGACATATTTTCCACTGGAAATTAAGATAACAATCTATTATTCAGTTTCATTTAATTTTAGTGATGTAAAATCATAAGTCTCCATTCGATACACATGATAAATGTATCAAAAAGATCAACAATGTCTTGAAATTTGATTTGTTAAGCTAAGGTTTTAGTGGATGTGAAATCTTTGCATTTACATGTATAGGTTTAAAGACGTCTACAATACGGATCCTACATGTACATGTACATATGAATAATATGATAATATTTTTTTTTTTTTTTGTCAATTAGATAAAAAGATCGATTTGATTTTATCTAAAATAAAGGTTTATGATGGTAACTTAACATTCAGCTGAATAATCAATATTATATACAACTCAATAAAACATTAACTTTGTTTCGGATTTTCCCTTGAACGAATGCTAAAATAAAAAAGCCGAAGGGTAAAAAGTTGACAGACAATGGAATTGATTTATAATAATGGTGTTTGAAGTTCAAAAATGGAATCATAATTAAATCGTGTCAGGACTTCGGATGTTTTATGGTTTTTATGATTGTATTTTAGATTTTTTTTTTCACCAATAGCAAGCAGATCAATTTTAGCATTTCCTTCCTCATTTGTCTCTTTTAATTTGTGATTCTTTTTTTAATATTAAATATATAGATTCCATCACTGCAACAAGTGTATTTCTTTACTCGCGACAGTTAAATTGTAATATTTAAAGCGCGAGGCTTGCCGAGCTTTTTAAATAATTAGAATTTAACTGTTGAGAGTGGAGAAATATCGTAATACACGAGTTATAGTGGTAGAATCTGTTTCTCTAATGATTTTTATCCTTCCTTTTCAAAGATTTGCAGAATGTTGCGTTCTTTATATGTGACGTCATCAGGCATGGTCACATTTTTCCAGGACGTCACAATAGGAAATTCAGACGAAATCAAGAAAATTTAACGTCATAATTAAATTTCGACCAATAATTTGCTGAGAACAGATATTTTACTAGTGATGAGAAATATTTTTCTCACACCGCTCAAGAAATGTGAAAATAGCACAAACATTAGAGAAAACGTATTCCATATCAGGGGTTGAATTCTATTCTATCCAGCCAAACTATGGGAAGGAGAGTAGAGCAGAACAAACATCTTCATTGAGTAGCAATAACTCATATATTGAAGCGAACAAGGATGGCAGTCTTGTCTGGGTGACAATATTTGTTGTTCAAAGTTTTTCTGTATCTGGTAAATGTTTTCATAAAGGCGGAAATGGATAAATGGGTTTTAATGGCAACAGTTTCTATAAGAATTCAAATTATTTCGGCCGTTTATTTAAATGTAGATATGGTCTTACTGACCTTTTTTTTTAAATCAGCTATGTGACTTATTTGAAGATATAGCTGACCGTTGTTGCTGTTTAAAGAGATCAATCGTTTAACCTGTGTGTAGATCTTATTTTCCCATCAAAGAGTTTTTAAATGGAAACTCTCGCTACATGAGGCTATGGACACCTCAATTTCAACTGGACGTAGCTGCGTATTTATACATCCACAAAGCCGCATTTACACACCTCTTACGCAAGAGTTTACTGTTTGGCGGGAGAAGTCCAGAGATGTCAATATTTCTAAACCCATGTCAATCCTTTGGGTTTGAATAAAAGGGGATACAGGTATACAATAATGAGACAGCAACCAAACGACACAGAAAAATCAAAATATTTTGTCAACACAAAGTCTTTTGTAATAGAAAGATGCATAAACAGAAATCCATGACTAAAAATAAGGAGTTAATTTAATATTAGTTTCCGTTAAAGATAGACCAACAGGCACAAGAATATTTTCTGTGGTTAGAAAATATCACCGTCTCCCTTTTTTATTTCGATCAATGGGAATCAGAGGTGTTATTAAAACTAGTACAAGAAGAACCCTTCACTATATAGTAACGGTAGAATAAATGATGATAATGGAAGTCTGCTTAACGTCCAGTGACAAATTAAATACAGATTCAGGAAAAGAGTACGTAAATATTACTCGACTATTATCCCTGCCTTGTAGTAGACCGACACGCTGAGCCGGATTTGTAACGTTCTTTTTTCCTTCTCCATGCTTAATTTTGTTGTCGTGTTATATATTGTATTTCAATTTAAGAATGATGATCATTCTTGCCAAAATATCTAATCTATATACGTTTTGAGCGAGCTCCTAAATTACATGATTCTGAGGCTGTTTCAATACGATGTTACTCGTTGAAGTTTACAGGCATAGTGCTTTATTATAATAAAACAAACAAAACAAGATGTATTAATTAATTGCACTGAAAAGAGAACACTTATTATTTCGCATTTGCGTGTCACGTAGTGTATAAAAAAAAATACATAAACAAAACCAAAATGAACATTTGCCTTATTTACTGAAGGACCTTGTGCCTTTAGGTATGTTCGATTAGACTGTTATAAGTTGTTAAAACGAGCTGTTTAATGATAATGTACCCTGGTTGCTGCTCAAAGGGAAGCTATTAAACCAAGAGTTCCAAGTAATAAAGTTGAAATCATCCAATCGCAAGTTTTACGGACGCCATCACGAGTTGGTTAACCGTTTCACAGATGATAGCGGATATGCTCAAAATGTCGTTACTAAAATTCCGTCGGATCCCCCTTTTCCAGAATGTGACATACCGAATAAGACTTCTTACCGGGTTTGTACTCACATGAGCAACACGACGGGTAACACACGTGGAGCAGGACCTGCTTACCATACCGGAGCACCTGTGATCATTCCCAGTTTTTGGTGGGGTTCGTGTTGCTGAGTCTTTTAATAGTTTTCTATGTTGTTTTTTTTTTTCTGTGAACTATTATTTGTCTGTTGGTCTTTTTCGTTTTTAGCCATGTCAGTTTATTTTCGACTAATGAGTTCGAATGTCCGTCTGGTATCTAATATATTTCTTGAATTTGCAGGTAGACCTTTCAACAAACGGTCGGCATTCCTATGAGAACGAACTGTGCGCCTCTGCTGGTCGATCTCTTCTCATTTTCATATGAGTCGGAGTCCTTCAGACACTTGTCAAAAACAAATAATTCAAAGAAGCCAGATTATTTAATTTCACATTCATATATATTAATATTATACGTATTTCATAAACCAGTACTGATATTAATAATTGTCCAGGGGTTTCATTTTTTTTTTTACTTAAATTTTTTCATGTAGCATTCGTAATGTTTTTGGCATATGTTCAACATAAACTAGTACACATTTTGTGCAGGATTTTCTCTCAGTGTTGAAGACCCATTGGTGACCTTCGGCTGTTTTCTGCTCTTTGATCGGGTTGTTGTCTCTCTGACACATTCCCCATTTCCATTCTCAATTTTATCAGAACAATTAGGCCACGACTTTAGTGTTGTACTGAAACCTTTCAGCGGGTGATACATGTACATAAACATCCCTGGCTTTCAAATATTTTGCATTGAGCGATCCTGATGAAGGTTAATCAATAAAATCGCTTCGGACGCATGCAATTTATAATGTGTTGCTTTGATTTCTACAGCACTGGGTCGATATCTCTGCTGGTGGACTATCAGTCCCCGAGGGTATCATCAGCTTAGTAGTCAGTACTTCGGTACTGGCATGATTTATAACAAACCTTTCTATAATTGTCCGTTTATTAATTTTTAAATTATTAAGAAAGTAAGGTTTCAATTACCTTAGGCAAATGTGACCTTAGAAGTATTTGGCTATATTTTATGTCGTTGTTGGTCGTATAGCTCTCCATCTTTCGGTTTATAAACATCCCTGGCTTTCAAATATTTTGCATTGAGCGTTCCTGATGAAGGTAAATCCAGAAAAGGACTTCGGACCCATGAATTTTACGTGTTGTTTTCATTCTTTTTCACGAAGGCAATATAGCAATGGTAGTAATGTATATGCTAAAGGGTCATAAGTATTTCTTTTCTGTTAAGATGCCTGTAAAAAGTGTGTACTGGTTTTTTCATCAGATAATATCAATGATTCCAAGATGTCACGTAATGTATATCTGATAGCTATGAAATATATAAATATATAACATTTTGTCTAATAAATATATGTATGGGAAGGGATTTTTGCAAAATCAATATATCAAAGGAGGGTGAGGGTCTGTTTGTACCCAAATCTATATGTTGAGACCCCTGCTAATAATTGGCTTTTATTTGAATGAAATGTGATTGACATCTGATACGATTTGGCCCTAAAAATTGAACTTTGTATTATTATATGTAAACAGATATAGGAAGATGTGGTGTGAGTGCCAATGAGACAACTCTCCATCCAAAATTACAATTTATAAAAGTAAACCATTATAGGTCAATGTACGGCCTTCAACACGGAGCCTTGGCTCACACCGAACAACAAGCTATAAAGGGCCCCAAACTTACTAGTGTAAAACCATTCAAACAGGAAAACCAACGGTCTAGTCTATATAAAAACGAGAAACGAGAAACACGTATAAATTACATAAACTAACGACAACTACTGTACATCAGATTCCTGACTATATGTAAGATGTTAAATATGCATATTTTGACATTTAACCAAATTGCCTTGCTTGATGCATTTGAAATGTCTATCTCAATCTGAAAAAAAAACATTTGCCCTCCCCATGTCCCCCTTAGACCAAAATAAATTTATTAAACAAAGATATATATGGGTCAGATATACTTCCTAACAAAATATCATTGAAGTCCTTGCATAGGATCAATGTCATTTGAAGCAAAAATTAACAACATTTGGCATTAGAAATTATGAAATAGAAATGAGGATTTTATTCAAAAGAGCGAGTAATTATAACATTATAATGATAACAAAAGTGTTCTTATTCGTCAGAACTTGTTGATTTTGAACTTGTCAGACATTTTTACATCCTTGTTTTTGTACTGTTAAGTCGGATTGCTTGTTGTAATAAAATATTTATTGATTGTCAGAACTTCATACAAAACAAAATACAAAAAAGTCAGGAGTTGCAATCACAGCGTTCAGCTGTTCATGAATTTGGCCAATTTTTTTTCGACAGGGGCGGTTTTTTTATGCTACCAAAAATAGCGATTTCCTATGACAATTAATTATGATATGTTGAAAAAATTAGTTTTAATGCAAAACATGAGTATATATACAAATTAAAAAACGTTATTGACCTATCCGATTTAAATATCTGATACATAATGAGAAGGGTTAATAAGAAAATAAATAAGCAATCAACATATATTTTTATAAGAAGGGGATTTAATCTACACAATAATCAAAATGTCATCATACGTGTCGAAAAAACAGAGATGATTGCTAAGGCTATAGAGACATATTACATAAATAAGTCATAGCGATGTATGGAATTGGTTTTGCAGAGAAGACCTTGCATTATTTCGTGAACCTACTATAATTTACACAATATAATATTACTTGATTTATTTCACTTGACTGGGCGGGGTTTAACCGGTTCGCTTATTTAAGACCAGTTTATCTATAGACAGGTGTTTCGGGATAAACTCATCAATGAAGTGTCCAGTTATTCGTCCCATATCATACACTCAGTTCATTTGTATATCAGTTTGGTGACACTGATAGTTGATTAAAATCAATTATAATTATAACGGCCATCATCCTTATCACACACATCTTCAAATAGACTGTCCTTATGTAAATTAAAACGTAAGCTCCGCCCAATCAGTTGAAATAACATTGGTAATACTTTATGTGTATGGCATATTTTGTATAGTGTTATACCGTTAACAAGATCCATAGTTTAATACTTGTAGGTTTCATATCAGTATTAAGTGTGCCTCCGGTTGATAATGAAATATCTGTTATTACTTAATTTGTCGAGGCTAAAATTTTTGAAACTCTAAAACCTGATATAAACATTGAAGAGCTGATAAAACAATACAATACTAAAATTTTATCCAAAATACGGACAAAAAATTAGAGCTTGCAAAATTGAGATAGGTGTTAACGCCCAAGGACCTTACATATTTTTAGAATATATTCTCGTTTTTCTATGCAAAGTGGGAAACTAAAACTCATGAAAACAAAATAATTTGAGGAGTACAAATTATTGTATAACATATTATTAAAGCTACAAGTGAGAGTGGTAAAGAACTTGGATTAATTGATATTATACATGCGAAATGATTTTATGACGACGTTTGTGTAGTTGAGTTTGTTTTCCAACTGATTTTATTCTGTTCCTACTATCAACATCTATGTGAAGGCAAACCACGTCTTACGTACAAAACTAAATGTCTGGTCTTCTTTGAGCTTTTGTGAATAATAATCATTAATACTTCATGTGTTTTAAAAAATAAATATTTAGTTTCTTTTTATAAAGATTTCTCACAACATTAACGAAAAAACATCAAAGTCAATATACATGTATGCTGTCATATTTCAGGAAAAACATTTCTTAAAAACTGACAGAACTTTAGATTTCATGGATAAATTTAAATAAAATGTTATCAAAATGCGCTTTTCTTGATGCATATTTACGATCATTCATGTGTAAAGATCAAGGCTGTTAGCCATGTGATTATGTCTATAACAGTGAGTTTATAGAGAACATACTCTGCCATTTAAGTCAAAGCCATCTTTAGATTTAACCAATAGGTTTTCTTTTTTTTCATATTACAATCGTGATTTTTTTTTTTTTTTTTGTGGAAAATACGATATACATCCCATGTCAAGCAGAAATACATTTCCCTTATGTAACATCGAATAAAGTTCCAGACTGAATTGCAGACTGTGTTAAGTGGTGACTGCTTGTGTGAGTGGTTCCAAAGTTTTTTTCATTTTCTATTGCAAGAATGATATAATCTGATAATTTTGCTTCTGTAATATTATGCTGTCATGCTTGCAGATGTACAAGGTTTTCATGTTTTTGATGTTATTTTACTTGACATCGTGTTTCTAATGTACTTACCCATTGTGCAGTATGTTGTAGGATTGTCAGCAATTTACCTTTGGTGTTTTAGTGAAAAAAAAAAATTAGGTTCGATTACCTATCAATATAAAAAATATAGTGCAATGTTACTTTATTGTCATTTCATATAACATCTTAGACAAAAGCACGTAGGTTCAAAAATGTTAAGTCAATCCAATATAGTGATAAATTGATAATAGAAGACATAACATTGCTAGCTACCTCGTTCAGAGGTATTGTTTTATAAAATCATTTTAAAAAGTTTACTATGCACATGGTGAATAAGGTGATAGAGGAGGAGGAGAGTAAATGAATCGATTGATACATATATACTCTTCAATGCTTGTATACAAAACATCTTCAGTTCGTTATGGTTAGATTTTCTCCCAGTCATTTAAATATTTTATTTCTTTTCATTAAAAGTAAAATTCAATTAATATAACTTTAAACAATACTAGTACCATATTTCACTTTTACATGCTATAGATAATTACTGTTTCTTGACATTGACAGTCAGCTATCTTGCTAGATGAGAAAAACGATTTTTTTCTAGAAGCATTTCTTCACAACACACATTTGTTTGACAAAACGGCTCAATATTTATTTATCAAGTATTCAAAATGTATGTTTACGTTATAAACAGGTTTCATAATATTTAAATTCATTCAACTAAATTATTGGGTCCCAGGTGATTTTATTTACTATGGTGAATTTATGAGAAATGTAATCTCCCATTTTAGTAAAAGCTATATGTAGACTAAGATGAATTAATCACTCGGTGTTTTGTAAATCTACAATATTGATTGTTCTCTATTTGTATATACAAAAGATATCGCATGTGATAAGTTTAAAAAAACGTCACGCTAAAACAGAAAGACTTTGTTTGTAAATGACAGTTCATCGCTTTAAAGATTTCTTTATTTAGAAACTGAATAATTAACACTAACTCACTCCCACCCATACAAAAACGAAATCGTGATCCAACAAAAAAAAAAAAAAAAAAAATGAAAGAAAATGACCTTCGTGTTTTTAAAGGTTTTATCTTTAGTCAACTATAACGGTTAGAATTTTTACGCTTCTATATTGGTTTTAAAAATGATTTATAGAAAAATGCTCGATGTGGATGTTATTTTATTTCGTGATCATGTTACTTACTAAACACAAATACTTCAATTGTTTGGCTACCACTTGCATTTGAAATTTGCATAGATATTGAAATCGTAAAATTACAAAAAACAGAATTTTATTGATGGGATATCAAAACTATATTGATTACACAAGACCAAAAAGATAACGCTCAATTGAGTTTCAAAATGAATAGTCACAATTATTTTAGTTACATATAAGAATGGTTCTCAAAAAGATTACATCATGATTTTTCAGCTTCAAGTGATAAACGTATTAATAGATATAAGAAGATGTGGTATGAGCTCCAATGAGACAACTCTCCATCCAAGTCACAATTTGTAAAAGAAAACCATTATAGGTCAAAGTACGGTCTTGAACACGGAGCATTGGCACCAACCGAACAGCAAGCTATAAAGGGCCCAAAAAATGACTAGTGTAAAACATAAACATATTAATATCCAGAACAAGTATTCCAGCTAAGGGAGCTACTATTTGATTTTTATAGGGGCTAGGATGAACAATTTTGTCCTGCATTTTTTTCAGTTGTAATCTCTGTTCTGCCTTTTATTTTCACTCTATTCGGTCCTGCCTTTTTTTTAAAGTTTATCCTGACTTTTTTTACCTTTTACCTAAATTGTCATCCTGACTTTTTTTTGCAAGTGTCTCATCCTGCCTTTTTTTTTACTCAAAACCTCTGTCCTGCCTATTTTTTTTAATTTCATCCTCATGATACACATTTAAAATTAAAAAAATAAAGAAAATTAAAAACCATCTGTTCATGATCAGGAACAAATGAAGGTCTTCTCCACTATAGAATTGTCATTGATTGAAAGAATATCTTTATGAAAAATAAAGTTACTTTCAGTGTTAGAAAATATATTTCCTTACATGAGTTTAAATATATCTATAAATAGCTGGAAGTGCTTTTTAATGAAAATAATGGTTAAAAAGTGAGACCTCAAGTTTACTTAGTCACATCCGGCGTCAAATGGTATGTTGTTTTACACTGATTCTACACCCATATTTTTCTTTCAAGTAAGAGCTATCATTTGTTACCTTTTTTATATAAGGTCACTTTCTGTCTCATTGAATGGTCACGTTTAATTTTTGCCGGTGAACTCACCTCCTCTGAAACTATATATGGATAACTGTATATGTATGCCGATTAAAACAAAATTTCTATGCAAGTTTCCCTGACATAAATTGTAAAAAATGAAAATGGTTCTTTGTAAGTCATATGTCATCCGACCTTTTCCAAAAGACCCTTAGGGTTTAGCAATTTGAACCAATTTGAAATAATAAGCAAGCAACCTTGAATTTAAACGCTAGTGGAATAACTCTTTTAACATCGACTAGATGTCATTTGATTGCTTTTGACCAGTTACACCATATCTTCATATCAATAACTTAACATTTCGCAGCTTTTCATTTCTGTGCATCATATATAGTTTCAGAGCCAAAAAGAAACTTGACCTTTGAATTGGCTTCAACCTTTTAGTTAGTTTAATGATTTCAAATGTACAAAACACTTGCCGGTCTTTACGGCTTACCCGTACGTTTCGATAGTTAAACCAACCGAAGCTCCAGGGGAGGTCACGAACAATTTAGAAAAATAATTTGGGTGCTATCTTTCTTTGTATCGGAAGAGAAGTGCTAACAAGATAAACAGCGTTCAGGGAAATAACCTTACAAATAAAAGTATTCGGTTAATCAGTTTTTTCTAAAGAAGTTAATAGACATGATAGTATTCAGAAGAATCAAAAGTCATGTCCATGGAAATGTGGAAATATTAATAATTGCAACAAATTAAAAGGGTCATTCAACGGAGAAGGGAAAGTTCTAACCATAATTAGAGGGACAGTCAAACTCATAGATTGAAAATAAACTGACAACGCCATGGCTAAAAATAAAAGACAAACAAACAAATAATAGTACAGAAGACACAACATAGAAAACTAAAGACCAAGCAACACGAACCCCACCAAAAACTGGGGGTGATCTCAGGTGCTTCGGAAGGGTAAGCAGATCCTGCTCCACATGTGACACCCGTCGTGTTGCTTATGTTATTACAAATCCGGTAAATAGTCTAATTCGGTAGGTCACATTCGTAAAAAGGGAAGGGTATTGTAGTAACAACATAAGGAACATATCCGATATCATCTGTGAAACGGTTATTCCATAACGGTCAACCAACTCGTGATGGCGTCCGTAAATTTTACGAAGGGATGATTTCAACTTCACCATTTGGAACTCTTGGTTTAATAGCTTCCTTGTGAGCAGCAATCCTCTATCAAGGAAATCATGATAGGAAATACAAGCCCGAGAATATCGTATCAATTGGGAGATATATACTCCGTATGCAGGCGCTGCTGGAATGTTGCTACATAGAAATGGAAAGTTCACAACTGGGAAGCTGAAATCATCTCTTTGTCGTAAAGTTTTGTTTTCAACCGACCATCATTGTCAATTTCTAGATGTAAGTCAAGATATGAACCAGACTTATCTGTATCTGTAGTATCCTTTATCTCTAGATCGATGGGATAGATTCGTTCAACATAGTCACCAAATTTTGTATTATTTAGTGAGAGGACATCATCTATATAGCGGAACGTAAAGTTAAAGGATATTGCTAACTTCTTATCTTTCTTCCTAAGAAGTTCCTGTAAATGTTTATACTTACGTTCTTGCTTTAATATGAAAATAAGAAGATGTAATATTATGAGTCATATGGTTTGCTACTGACCCCCGAATCAGAATATACTCCATAGAAAAACCTTTTGTTTCTGTTGGCATTGAATGTGCAGAAGGTTTAGTTTATTCTGTTTCCTCGTTGAATGTTCCATCAAGCGCAAATTTGAAAAAAATAACCATAATTATATTTTTTCATTAAAAATCTAATTATCAAAACATATTACCAACTCTTAATAATGTACGAACAGATCTCGATGCAATCTGGACAAAAATATCTGGATTTTTCGTTTTGAATCATCACGATTTGCTAAATTTAAAATTTTGAAATATAATATGTATTTAGAAGGGGAATCCCAAAGACGTATTTATGATTTGTCATGGTTTTGTTAAAAATAACACATCGTACATAGTTAAAAAAAAAGAACAGAATTAAGAAAAATAATGATGATGATTTGTTTTTAAATTGAGCACATTCGTTCGATAAAAAACAATCAGTTGAGTTATTTGTTTTCTTCAAACTTTACTTCTCTCTAAAATATGTGTTCCATTAATACCATATAAACGTAGCATACTTGTACCATAAAGGTTTTACCTCTACAAATTCCCTTCAATATGAAAATAAGAATATGTGATACATGTATGATTGCTGATGAGACAACTAATCACCCAATACCAAATGAAATGCATATCATTTCGACATTCTAAATGATGGATACAATAAAGAAAAGGCGTATTTATGAATAATTGAAAACATTATTTTATAATGCATACTTTGTTGAGCAAAACATTATATTTAACCACCTGTAACGTGACTAGGGGTGTGACCTCGTTCTGTCAAATTAAACGAATTTTACCTTCGTAGCCTTTTTTCATCACAATGTTTGTTTTTTTTTTATCGAAAGTAATTTAACACAGGAAGCTTCATAGTTGTTATCAGATTTCTCTTCGGTATTAAATTGAATTTTGAACGCCCTATCACATGAAACAGTATCAACATACTAAAATTATAAATGTATACATCATGTCATATTGTTTTACTTCTTTTCTATAATACTATTGTAAAACATCTGAGTTATTGTCATGATCTAAAGCAGAATATTTTCGGGAGTGTCTGTAATTTCAATAAGATATACAAAAAAAACGGCAATTTGAATCTTTCCTTTTGTTTACTGCCTTTTTTTTTTTTTTTTTTTTAGATCGTGTACATCACTTGATATACACAATTATAAGACAATGGCGTCATGTATCAGTCATGTATTTGTGCAGCAATTTCAAGTGTTCATGTCCAATTTATCAATTTTAACAAATTATCAATGAATTGCACGCGACTTCATTCATACCACCGAAAAACTATCACAACGTTTTGTACAAGTACAAAATAGTTTCACTAACTATTTAATTTTATATTAAATTCTAAAACAAACAAACATAAGTCATTAAGACGAATTGCCGATAACAAATGATTTTTTTTGTATATACAGACTCACCCTATTGAACTCGCTTTACATTCTTGAAGATCAATACAGTCAGTATCAGAGCTGAAACGACGTTTGTCAATGTATATTGCATTTTTCAGATGTATGTACTTTCTGAAATGAAGTTTAATGAGTGACAGGACATACATTGTAATCCAAATAACTCACAATTTGACAGATGAGTGTTCTTTTTGGTTTTTGAGAGAAAATACTTTGCATGCATTATTTTCCATGTATGAACAAAATCAGGTCTGCCAGAAGGGTTGCACAATTAGTACTCATCATTCTATAATTGTTGAAATAGCAATCAACAAAACTTAACAAATATGAGTTTAGTCATAAATAGGATTTAATTGAAATGAGTTTTTATTCTAAAGTTAGACCAACATTTCTTTTAATACGAAAAACAACATGTTATGTATGAAATATTTGTTTTATAGAATTGGTGTGCTATTTTTGTGTTTTTATTAGTGGGGGTTGGCTTGTAGTTACCGTCTTATCTTTTGGTTTTATCGCCTTGAAGTGGGATTCATTGGAGTCTAAGAATTTGTTTTGGAAGCGTGACTCGTGGAAGTCCAATTTTTGTGTATGAAAACGCAAAACGTAAAATTAACAACAAAATTAAAACAATGCTCAGCGGGATACGGGAATCTGACAAAACCGAAGTATTTTTTTGAGTTGATTCACCCTCATAAGGAACGAAAAAACCTAAATCTTTGATAGCCAAGGATATAAATAAAAACTATAATACAAGTTTCCATCCGTTTCGGCCTTTACAGCCTTTTTCATTGGAATTGAATTACAAAGTTACATTAAAACAACAATTACAAACAGACAATGACATGGCAAAATGCAAAAACTACAAACAAAACTAAAGAACAAACAAAACAATCAAAGTTAGGTTGAATGTACTCTTACTGCAGGTAACATGATAAGAAACCCATACATCGTTATGACTGGTTTAATACTACCTTTCGTGAAATTGAAATCAATAAGATCAAGGGTCCGCGTGTGACCTACCAAATGAGACTTATTACCAGGTTTGAACTAACATGAGCAATATGAAGGATGCCATATGTGGAGCAGGATCTGCTTATCCTTCATGAGCACCTGAGATCACCCCCAGTTTTTTTGGGTTTTTTTTTTTTTTTTTCGTTGGTTTGGAGTTGCTTAGTCTTTAGTTTTCTGTGTTGTGTTTTGTGTACTATTGTTTGTCTGTGGGTCTTTTCTTTTTTAGCCATGGCGTTGTCAGTTTATTTTCGACATATGAAAGTGACTGTCCCTCTGGTATCTTTTGCCGCTCTTTTAATTCAATGATGGACACACCTTTATTAAATAAAACAAATGATAATCTATAAGTATTTATCTATGTTGCTATTGTACTTTTAAAAAATATATTATCTGCATGAATGACATTTAAGAACTAATTAAACAAAAATGATTTAAGAATGAACACAAAAGTAACAAAAAAAAATTGGAAGAGAGATGTAGGACTACGAAAAAAGTAGGAAAATACATTTGTATTCTTCTTTCAGGATATATTTACTCATATGTATATTATACAGTGCCAAATAAACTGAATTTGTATTGATATCCGATTTCCATATACTGTAAATTCAAAAATTATTGCGTCCATCTATTATTGCGATTTTTCACGAGTTTAATTATTAGGATTACAAAATAATCTGCATAAAGATCTATGTTTCAGTTATCAAACTGCAATTTTTTATTATTGCGATACTCAACCATTCGCATTATTCGCATTTATAAAAACCTCGCAATAATATCTGAATTTACAGTATATGTGTTAATGTCACGACAGCAGTTCATATTTAAAAAAAATTATTCTAAACATCACAC
The DNA here is from genome assembly GCA_017311375.1 of Mytilus coruscus. NCBI lineage: Eukaryota > Metazoa > Mollusca > Bivalvia > Mytilida > Mytilidae > Mytilus > Mytilus coruscus. The sequence goes on from CM029598.1 coordinate 40,285,856, forward strand.
ATGTAACATTTCACAGGGGCTCCTATTTTACATGCTTAATACAAATCATTATCATTCATAAAAAGTAAAATAATAAAAATACAGAAATCTGAGGTAAATTCAAAACGTATCAAATGGCAAAATCAAAAGCTAAAACACATCAAACGAATGGATAACAACGGTCATATTCCTGATTTGGTACAAGCATTTTCTTATGTGGAAATTGGTGGAATAAACCTGGTTTTATACCTAGCTAAACCACTCACTTGTATGACATTCGCATAAAATCATAAAAGATATTGACAAAACAGTTTTCATGAAAATTTGTTTTCTGAAAATGTACTTTCACTTTAAACATTTTCTTAAAATACATTTTCAACATCTACATAAAATTACCGTTTAAAATAAATAGGTTAGTAAGTTTATATCTTATAATAAACACATTTTGTATAGCTCAAGTTGTTTTAAAGATTATGAAACAAGTCATTGTATTTACGGGTGTATTAAAGGCATTACTTTTAAGGGTTATGACTTTTATGAGAATATTTTTTGCAATAATACCCTTTAATCATACTAACATGCATTTTGAATCATTATTTTTAATACAAAACAGTTACTACTAATACTGCTTACACTCTTTGCGTTCTTGTAATTGTTTCAAATTGCACAAATATCACATAATTTCCCATTAAGGTTGCCCTGGGACGGATTTATAGAGTTTTGACCATGTATTATCAACATATTTGAAAAGTCATTAACATTAACAACCTCATCTGTATTTTTGTATGTAGTGAAAATAGTTGTCTCAGATTTTGCAGGAATGTTTTACCTTATTTGAGTAGTCGTTTCTTTTACTTCTCTTTGGATTTGTTCATTCTCACACTTTAGGAAACCTGGCATATATATATATATATATATGTTGCATTTATTGCGGTGAATTGCAGCGTCTGAAATACTAAGTGGTTTACATATATAATTGTATATAACATATATATAAGTGTAAGGTTGCATCTTGGTGAGTACAGCAGCCAACATTTCAATTTAACACATTTTTTGAATGTTTACAAGCTTTTATTTATTCTACCTAGATGTTATAAAGAAGTAAGATTTCAAAATGATTCGTTTATAGATGGTAAATCAACTTCCAATACACCACAATATAACCCTTATTCATACATTACGCTTGTTTGTGTTAAATTTCATATTTGAAACATTGTTCAATACTGAATACAATTACGTCCACCAGCAATGGTATGAATTATTTTGTTGTATGAACTCAAACACACCCTATGCTTATAACATAATATACCAGCTCTAAAATGAGACAGTTGAAAGAGCAGAAGACCAAACCGATTAAAAGGGCGATGAGCGTTTTTAAGTAACTCTCAGAGAATTGCAACAAATCTGGCTACAAATAACAGTCAAAGATAAAGCCATCTATGACTTTGAGAAGAAAAAAAAAGCCTTTTGGAATAATTACAAAGCTTACAGTGAGATGATTATAGAAAATGATTGCATCAATGATATTTAATGAAGTTGCATGTCTGGTAAAAATGAGATGTCCTACACTAGTACAAACACTTTTATATGTATAGGATGCTTTTAAAACAAGATAAAGAAAATCTTTTTACAGAAACCTTTGTTTAATGTTTAATTGAAGTGAGATGAGCTCAACGCCCAATTTCAGTTTTCAAATACCCACATATTCTCTAGTTTGTTCGTAATGATATCTTTTTATGAGATATTTGATTTATAAATCATGAGCAGTTCGGGAGTAAATTAATGACGTATTGTGCATTTATTTTGGCTTGATACTGGTTAACCTTTTTTTGAAAAAGCTCATCGCGGATAATGAACTGACGTTTTACGTGTAAAATCCATTTCACCCGAATGAAATCATCAATCGATCAATCAAATAGTCTTCATTAAAAATTTCCTTCGTTTACCATTTTTAAACGAGGATATTTATGCTTGATTTGTAGCCCAAAATAGTCACAAAGAAATTTAGTATCAGGTTAGAACAATTATATTTCCTTACATCCAACGAAAAATTAAATTATCTTCAAATATGGAAAAATGGTTGCAAAAGAAGTAAAATCTCATCAAATCGAACGGGTGGTATTGACAATCATGAAATATAGATTCAGCCGATCTAAAATGATTTTAACTTTGTTTTTTTTTTTTTTTTTTTTGTTAAAAGAAAACTAAAGCATTTAGAGCAAATCAGACAAGAAATTAAAGTTGGTCTTCCTGCCCTGAAATTATCACCCAAATCGGGTATCTGATTTTTAGGTTATTACCCTGAATAGATGATTTTAAGGTTATTTTGAATATTATTATAGATAAAGATAAACTGTAAACAGCAAAATGTTCGGCAAAGTAAGATCTACAAATAAGTTTTATATGACCAAAATTGTCAATTGACCCTTAAGGAGTTATTGTCCTTTAAAGACTATTTTTCACAATTGTTCATCTAGTTTGTTTTAAAATATTTTATTGATTTTCTTTTAGAATTGATAAAGCTTTGTCAATTACACGGTTTTAGTTTTCGTTAAACTAAAATTCATTTCATTCTAATCACTTGAAAACCCGAAGATTCACTGGGGTATACAAATATTGCCTTCTTGTTTTTCCAACAAACGGCAGAAAAAAACCTTGCTCATGTACAGCGTTTGTTAGGCTGTGCTGAATCTATACATTTGCAGCCACGTTCATTCTTTATGTTGACGTTACAACTTTTGCCTCTTGTTGTGAGAGTTCTATGCTCTTTGTCCGTACATACCATTGCAACAGCTCTTTTAGGGGCCTTATTCGGTCTATTACAAGCTCAAATTTATACTCCTATCCAATGCATTTTTCGTGCAGTCATAATTTTGTGTCCTTCGTCCTATCTTGAGAAACTTTTTGTGAATTATTCCTCATATTTTCTTCTCGTAAATGTTTGAAATCATAACCACCGAACAAGTAAATTAGAAAATTACTTTTCATTGCTTTGAATATCCACCTATTAATGAGCTAAATTATTTTTTTATTAAATAGCATCCAAGGAAAAGACATCATGTAGTAAAAGATTAAGCTACAGTCCTGGTGTTTGTCTTCAACGTAACTGTTATTGTTTTATATTTTGTTAAAGAAGAAGCCAAACCACCATTTCTGTTTACATAACTTTTTTAATCTGCTTAGAAATACATTATCAAAACAAAACTAAATTAAAACAAAAAATAAAATTTTGGACGTCAGGTACATGTTTTTCTTACATTGACTCACCATTGTACCTCGAATTAAACATTTGGTAGGTTAAATCAAAAACAAAACACGAACATTGAAACAAAACATCTGTAAAGGCTATGCCAAAACGGCTACGGATATATGCCTTGGAAAAAAAACTAAAATTTGGTATATGTCCAAAATAATACCAGCAACTTATGGAACAGTGATTTAATCCCAGGTGACTGTTTCTATTTTTATCGCCAATTGCATTTATATTTAAATATGAATAAAACTGTTTTGTTAAACATTTTCTACATCATTACACGCAGAGTATATTAAATTGCATTCACCAGATTACACTGTTCCAGGTAAGTTTGTATCGTTTATTTCTGTAATTTGTTAAGAAATCCCAAGTGAATGTTGAATGTTGAATGTACATTATCTCATAGGAACGTCTACCTTAATTGTCTAGATTTTCCATTTTTTAAGCAGTTCATCGGTTAATATGAATCAAAGATGTAGGCATATCATTATAAGACACCAACCCGAAACAAAAATACACCTTGAATTTAACATACTGTTACAAATAGACGAGTATATCCTCAAACTCACTAAGATACCGAGAAGGCACCCAAATACCATAAGTCGAATAATGACATAAAACAGCATGTTAAAGATATAACGAAGACGTACGAAAGTCGTTACAAGTAACACATGAAAATCAAGACGGAGGAACAGGGAGCATAAAAAAAAAGGTTTTTTTTCGGAAAGAAAATGTTAATTAATTAAAAATCTAACAAATATCAGTATTTCATCTTTTTTATAGCTAAACACCTACAGAAGATATAACAAAAAAAAAAAACAATTCGTGTATCTTTTATGTCTTTTCGAACTAAGACGAAGACAATTGATTAATAGTGATATCTTCAGCTTCACTGATTATTTTACAATTCTGTTTGTAGTCCGAACTGAAAGATAAGTGTTTTCGTTTACTTTCTTATTATTAAAGCAGACAGTGTAAAACACGATATTTCAAACTTTTGTTTATTTTCATTTATAAATAAATAACGTCAACCTCTAAAATCAAGCAATTCAATATCCATATAGAAATATATATATAGCCATTCGATACAGATTTAAATAAGGTAATTTTATACAAAATTTCATCAAAATATTTTCAGAAAATTTACTTCCGTTTAGGTTAGGTTACAAGGGTAGTATTCAGGTCAACTTGATTATTATTTGGAAAAAACGTTGTGATAGATAGAACTTTAAAAGATAAAATCATGAATTCAGACACCGTGAACACGCATTCTCTTATCATTACTGACGTAACGGTCACGCGTATCCTGGTCAATTATATTTCGTGCGTCAGTAGAATGTTTTTTATTCACCTTCAGATGGAACGCTCACCCTTAAATCTTTGATAGCAAAATATATATATAAACCAAGCCAAAGATATATGATAAAAACTATAACTTATTTTCCGTTATTACGCCCTCCTTCATTGGAATTATATTACAACATTAAAACAACAATTACGTAACTTGAATTCATTACGTTCATACAATAACTTCTGTAACGTTCATTTGCCCCGCTTTTTCCTTTTTCATATTGTGGTTTACTACTGTTCGTACATAGTGTATGTAGTGTTAAGTCTGTCAGGTTCTAAAGTTTTTAATGTTTTATTTAGAGTCGTACAAGTGGAAAAATCAAATTTAAAAGAGAAAGAGAGAAACTGACTACGACATGACAAAACTCGAAAGAAGACGAAAAAATTGCTAAACACTACAAACATGACAAAGAAGACTTTAAACTCAGCAAAACAATCAAATTTCAATGTACTCGTACTGCATATAACATGAGACGGTACCCATGCATCGTCATGACTGGTTGAATACTACCTTTCCTGACAATGAAATCGATAAGATCAAGGGTGCGCGTGTTAGTTCAATGGCACACCTCTTTAATATAATAATAATAAACAACAAATGATAATCTATAACAAATATTCCTTTATCTTGGTTCCATTATACTCCTAAAAATATATCACCTGAACGAATGACATTTAAGAACTAATAAAAAATGATTTAAAGATGACCACTCAAGTAACAAAAATAATACATTTGAAGAGCGTTGTAGGACAACGATCAAAAATAGAAAAACAAATATTTGTATTCTTCTTTCAGAATTTATTTACTCATATGTTTATTATATATAAGTTTTGTGCCGAGTTGAACTGAAGTTTAATTAATAACCAGTTAGGAAGTTTTATTTGTATTTAATGTCACGACAGCAGTTCATATCTAAAAGTAGACTGTTGAACTTATTTGACCAGATTGGGAACAGATTACAAATCACATGTCACAGGGACTCGTTTTTTTTTTTTAACTTGGTATATACATGTATAATAAAAATCGTTTTCACTCATTAATGTTATTAACAAAATAGTATTCATGCAAATATATTTTTCAGAAAATTACTTTTACTTTAAAAAAATTTCTAAAATATCTTCTCTGCATCCACATAGCATTGCCGTTTCAAATAAATAGGTTATGGAAACGTTAATGTCTTATTATAGACTTTGTAGCTCAAGGTATTGTTTTAGGTAAAGACACAAGTGTAATAGCAGGTTGTGTTAACGGCATGGCATTTTTTGGGTTGTGATTTTTTATGAGAATAATCGTTTTGCAACAATGCCCTTAAAGCACACTAACATGGATTTTAGATCTTTATTTTTCAATTGAATCAGTCGCTACTTTTACTGCCTACATTCTTTGCGTTCTTTTAATTGTATAAGATTATAATGTATCATAATGACCCCCTTAAGGTTGCCCTGGGACTGATTTATACAGTTTTGACCTTGCATTATCAACATATTTGAAAAATCATAAACATCAAAATCTTCATCTGTATTTTTGAATGATTTGAAAATAGTAATTAGCTTCAGATTTTTGCATGAATTGTTTAACTTATTGAAGTAGTCGTTTCGTTTTACTTCCTTTTTTTTTACTTATCTATTCTCACATCTAGAAAACCCTGGTATATATATGCGCTGCATTTATTTTGGTGAAGTACATCATCTGACATACCAAGTGACCTACAAGTATATAACTGAGTGTAAGGTTACATCTTATTGAGTACAACAGCCTTCATTTCAATTTAACACATTTTGGAACATTCGAATGTCTTCCTTTGTTCTATTTAGATCTTATAACGAGGTTAGTTTTCAAAATGAATCGCATATAGATGGTACATCAAATTATAACAAAATATATCTCTTATTCGTAGGTTATAAGCCTGGTACCGTTGATAACTATTAAGCTTATTTAATATGTATTTAGTTTACTATTTGATTTATTGTTCGAAAGCGATTTCAATTACGTCCACCATCAATAGTATAAATATTTTTTTTTTAACTAATACACCAGGCCAAATCAATTACAATGACGAAAAGCATTATTTAATAATTATCTAAAGAATTGTGCAAAATCAGGCTACAAAAAACAGTCTAAGATAAAGCACTCTATGACTCTGAGTAGAAAAAAAGAGTTTGAAATAATAAGAAAGCTTCTTGAGAGTTATTTATAAAAATGACTGCATCAATAGTATTTAATATAGGCACATGTCTGGTAAAAATTGAGAGGATGATGCCAAATTGAATGACCTTACGGTAGTGCAAACACTTTTATATGTATAGGAATATAGGATGCTTTTCAGACAAGATAAAGAAAATCTTTTACAGAAACCTTTGTTCAATTTTAAATGGAAGTGAGTTCAATTCAGCTAAAAAATTTCAGTTTTCAAATACCCACACATTTTCAAGTTTGTTCGTATTGATATCGTTTCTGTTGGCATTTTTTTATAAATCATTAGCAGTTCGGGAATAAACTTATTATGTATTGTGTATTTATTTTGGCTTGATATTGGTTTAGTTCATCGCGGATAATGAACTGACGTTTTACGTGAAAATCAATTTCTCCGGAATGAAATCATCCAGCGATCAATCAAATAATCTCTTCTAAATATTTTCTTCGTTTAAATAGGAATTTCTCCGGAACGAAATCATCCAGCGATCAATCAAATAATCTCTTCTAAATATTTTCTTCGTTTAAATAGAAATTTCTCCGGAATGAAATCATCCAGCGATCAATCAAATAATCTCTTCTAAATATTTTCTTCATTTAAATAGGAATTTCTCCGGAATGAAATCATCCAGCGATCAATCAAATAATCTCTTCTAAATATTTTCTTCGTTAAAATAGGAATTTCTCCGGAACGAAATCATCCAGCGATCAATCAAATAATCTCTTCTAAATATTTTCTTCGTTTAAATAGGGATATGCTTATAAATAATTCGATATGTCACATAGAAATATAGTATTAATTTAAATCATATTCTCTAACATCCAACAAAAAAATAAATTATCTTCAAATATGGAAAACTGATTGCAAAAGTAGTAATATCACTGCAAATCAAACTGTTGGTATAGCCAAACAATTATGAAAGTTAGTTTCAGCCAAAACTACTGGAACAATACCCCGTATATTGACCGTGAAAAAGCCTGTGTAAATGCAGGTGATTCTCACAGTGTTTGTCACGGTTAATTTTAGGGGGGCTGTGAAACCTGTTCCGTGATAATGCCGTAGAATGACTGTCGTGAAAAGACAATGAAAAGGTTGTGAAGAGGTGCCACCTGAAAACTTGGGTGAAAAGACAGTAAAAACTCCATGGAAATATGCCGTTAAAAGGCCATGACAATGCATGATGTGCCCATTGTGAGAAGACCGTGAAATGTACTTCTGTGACAAAATAGCCGTTCATTGTCTTGTAAAATGTACACGTAACATTTTCAGGTTATAATAAAATGCTTTTAAAATCTAGAAAAATGCCTGAAACCTTAGTTAAAACCCATGAAGACACTGTCTTTATGTACAATGTAAGTGAGAAGACTATGTAATATTAAACCATGAAAATATGTATATTTTGTGCTAATGCTGTGATTTTTAGTAATAATTATGACGAAAAACAAAAGTATTCATTTTCATAGAACTGTATTTATGTAAAAGAGGGGTCTTCAGCACAGCGAGAAAATCCCGCATTCAGAGGTGGGCCTCATCTTACCCCTAAATAAAAAGGTGTACTAGTTCAGTGAAAATGGACGTCATATTAAACTCCAAAACATATAAATGAACTAAAATTAAAAAACTTACAAGACTAACAAAGGCCAGAGGCTCCTGACTTGGGACAGGAACAAAAAATGCTGCAGGGTTAAACATGTTGTGTGAGATCTCAACCCTCCCCTTTACCTTTAGCCAATGTAGAAAAAACAATTACACAGCAAAACGCACAGTAAAACTCAGTTTAAAAGAAGTCCGAGTCCAATGTAAGAATATGTAACAAAAGAAACTAAGCAAACTCACAAAGATACATAAATTAACAAAGGACTACTAGCAGTTACTGACATGCCAGCTCCAGACCTCAATTAAACAGATTGAAAGATTATGTCTTCATCATATGAAAATCAAGCACAATCCCTCCCGTTAGGGGTTTAGTATCATACCATCATAAAATATATGAGTAGAACATAACCCGTATCATACCAACAACTGGTTTAAGAATAAATGTGTTTATTTCCGATGCAAAGACTCTATGAGTGAATCAATATTAATACCAAAATATGCAATTCTTAATGACTTGACAACAATATCGTAACTATATTTCTTCTGAATAAGTCTGTTTGAAGGTTTGGTTAGCTTTTGAGGTGAATGCCAACATTTTTGTGCTTTGTAAAGAATATTAAAAACATGCATGTTTGCGTAGATAAATAAATTCAGATCTGCTACCGTCTTGCAATGCTCGTAAAACGTGTCAAGTCATCGACATTTTGGTTGAAAGTTGTGTAAAAGATATAAAATCTGAATAACTCAACATACCTCAAACTTGCTGTTAGTAAGCTTGCATTTACATTCGTATAATAATCTTTCTTCTCATAAAAATTACAGCGCCTTTCATTCAATATTTTCTAATTGTCACTTCAAGTAATGTAATAATTACGAAAAGAACACAAATCCGGATACGGACTGATATTCCGTAAAGTTAATTTGTTTTCAGTTCCACATATATTAAACGGCTTTTGTTCTTTATATTTGCTGATTGGAAAAATATGAGAGGAAATGATATGACCATATTAATACCACAATCAGTTGGGATGCTGGAAAACTTAATTTGGAAAAAGCATTTTTAATATTTCTACATTTAAATTGCTAAAAGTGAGTTGTAAGTTAATGGGGGATATGCCTATATATGGTCACTAGTATAATAAAACACAAGTATCCCTGGATATGGCCTCAATTAGTTGCACAACTGTAAACCCTGTTTAAAACTAAATTTCACTGCTGTAATCTTAAGTTGGTTGCAAAATATCACGGCCTTTACACAACTGCAATAATGTGTTAAATAAAATCACTAACTTTTCACTTATTGCTTAAATAGCAAAAAAACAATACCTCGACCTTTTCACAACTGCATTAGTTTAGTTGAAACAAAATACTTGAAGAACTTTTCAGCCATTCGTCGATATTGTAAAAACAATATCACCGCCTTTTCACAACTGCATTTATTTTATAAAAAACAATTTCACGGCCTTTTTACAACTGCGAGAATTTGTTGAAAATATTATCACGGCCTTTTCATGTGCTGTTGTCACAGTAGTGCATTCTGAGATGATTCTATGTTTTTCTTTTTTATTTGTTTTAAAATATTTTATTAATTTTCTAAGAATTTATAAAGCTTTGTCAATAACATGGTTTTTCCTGGTTAAACTAAAATTCATTTCCATCTTTTCACTTGAAAACCCAAAGATTGATTGGAGTATAGAAATATTGCTGCTTGGTTTTCCCACGAACGGCAATACAACTCTAGCCAAAGTGCAGCGTCAGTTATGCTTTGCTGAATTTATACATTTGCAGATACATCCAATCAGAATGTTGAAGTTACATCTGGTGCCTCTTGATGTGGGAGTTCTATGCACTGTGTCAGTAAAAACCATTGCAACAGCTCTTAACAGGGCTTTGATCGATCTGTTACAAGCTCAAATGTTTATTCCTATCCAACGCTTTCCTGTGCAGTCACAATTTTACGTCCTTCGTCTTATCTTAAAACCATCTTTATGAATTATTCTTCATAGTTTCTTGTCGTTATATGTTTGAAATAGTTACCACCGAACAAAGCAATTATAGAATTACTGTGCATTGCTTTTAATAAAGATTATTACACAATGTTGACTGCTGTACTCCTATTTTTGACATTTTTATCTATTATGTCTGTTTGTTTTGTTCACACATCGTTGTCAATATAATTGAGTTTTATGCGACTGTCATACAAGTGAGAGTTTTAGCTAGCTATAAAACCAGGTTTAATCCACCATTTTCTACATAAGAAAATACCTGTACCAAGTCATGAATATGACAGTTGTTGTCCATTCGTTTGTTGTGTTTGAGCTTTTGATTTTGCCATTTGATTAGGAACTTTCCGTTTTGAATTTACCTCGGAGTTCAGTATTTTTGTGATTTTACTTTTTAATATGCAAATATTTATGAGCTAAATTTTTTTATATAATAGCATCCATGCTAAAAGAGGGACGAAAGATACCTGAGGGACAGTCAAACTCATAGATCGAAAACAAACTGACAACGCCATGGCCAAAAATAAAAAGACAAACAGACAAATAATAGTACAGATGACACAACATAGAAAACTAAAGACTAAGCAACACGAACCCCACCAAAAACTGGGGCTGATCTCAGGTGCTCCGGAAGGGTAAACAGATCCTGCTCCACATGTGGCACCCGTCGTGTTGCTTATGTTATTACAAATCGGGTAAATTTTCTAATTCGGTAGGTCACATATGTGAAAAGGGAATGGTATTGTAGTTACAAAAGACACCATGTAGTAAACGAATAATCTACAGTTTGAGAGTTTTCCTTAAACGTCGCTGATATTGTTTTATCTTTTGTTAAAGAACAAACAGGTTTTTATTTCACTGGGAAATCAATGTAATTCATTGCAACCAATGTAATAATATCAGATTATTAAATGGAATTTTTCATATTAGATGTATTATCAGCCCAAGGTACAATATCAGCCCAAGAGCCGAAGTCTCGAAGGCTTATATTGACCATGGGCTGATAATACATCTGATATGAAAAATGAGATGTTATGATCTTTTTATCATATGCTTCAACAATGGAAAAATATAACAGTTTGATATATTGAACATTTTAAGTGGTTCTCAAGTAGAAGTTCAAAAAGTGAAAAGTTTATGGACGTCGAACGATAAATGTAATACATCCGATATGAAATCTTTCTATCATATGCCTCAACAGAGGAAAAATATATAAAATATTTTTATATTGATGATAAAAAAAATCAACAAACAAATCAACAAAACATATTGAACACTGACTGGAAATGTCAACAGTAATTTTGTAAAGTAACTTTCTTAATTATGCTGGAAACTTTCAAAATACATTTATTTATAATTTGTTTTTTTTTTGTATTTTACATAATATATTTTCATGCTTCCTAATAATTATTGTGTACTCTACTTTGTTATGTTTTCCATTGAAAACGTACCATTGAGGCGTATTTTCCGGAATTTGCCGAGTAACGCCGGAATGCCATGCGATAGCGTTACGGAAAGGCATGTGATAATAGCTGAAGCATGTGATAATTTTTTCATACCAGCCCGCTAAACACCAATTCAGAAAATATGGAATTCACGTAAATTTAATGCTATTATCATACAGTAAAAATTATAAGTTATTTACTCCAAGTATATGATTTATATAGATTATAACATGGCATTTTTCATATCAGACCACTTATCAGCCTTAAGTCATGATATCAGCCAGAGAGCCGAGAGGCTCGAGGGATGATTTTGACCATGGGTTGATAAGGGGTATGATATGAAAAATGACATGTTATGTTCTTTTTATCATATACTTCAGCAGAAGACATACAGACAGAAACTATTTTTACTTTGAAAAAATGCATTTGTTGTAATATTTGTTTTGCATTTTTTGATAATATATTTTGTAGATTCCTAATATTTTTTATCCAACTTTATTATGTTTTACACAAAAAAACGTACCATTGAGGTATATTTTCCGGAATTTGCCGAATGACGTCGAAATGTCATGCGATAACGTTACAGAAAAGCATGCGATAATAACCGGAAGCTGTTGATATAAAACGGAAGCAGTTGATATAAACCGGAAGCAGTTGATAACAAAAGTCATATCACACGGCTGAAGCAATTCTTTAAATCAAATGAATGAATATATGTAAAAATAAGTATTATCATAGGGTACAATTATACCATTATTTTCTATAAGTATATGATAAATTTAATTATTAATATTATTATTGAAACATTCTGCTTTTCTGTTTATTTTATCATTTCGTCTGTAGTTCGAATTGAGAAATAAGTGTTTTCCTTTACTTTCTTTTATCATAGCAGACAGTGTAAAATACGTTATTTATAGGTGTTTCCACTTTTTTGTTGAAACACTTATTGTATGTGTTCTATTAATATTAATATTATTTTTTTTCTTCTTCGTCAAACCCTTTTTTGCGGTACAGATTTGTTACGCAAGATGCCACTTGGATATTTTGGATATTTTATTGAACAGATATTGCGCTTTTGAATTTCACCTTTTTTTAACAGAAAACTTTTTTACATTGTAAGAGTTATCTCCCCAAACACTGTTTTTCTTGTGAGTGTATCATCCTAACTAAAAAAAAAAAAACATAACGACAAAGATTTTTTTCACATTTGTTCGTTACATCCTCAGGAAATTTTGGCTGATTTGGATCGAAACAATTCGGTGAGGAATTATCTACCTTTACCAAATAAATTTGTCGTAATGATTTTGTAACTCATAAACCCTCAACCGTATAAATCTACAGTCTTTTTTATTTGAAGTCCTTGGTCCTAACTCAAAAAAAGAAGTCAATGCAAGTTCAAAGGCCAAGGTCATGTTCTCAATTTTGACTTTTGCTTATTTTTTGCATTTTCTCAGACACTTTTCATGTTATAAGGAAAAGTACTAAAAACCATATATTTTTATTCGACCTATCATTTGAGACTAGAAGTGATATTCTATAACCGAAATAGCAAATATTTTCTCCCTTATATAAGACATAAGTATATACAAGCTATATATTTTTGGAATCAGTGTGAATAAAGCTATCATAAAAGACCGGAAGTGACATTTTCTAAACCGGAGGTAGGCATTTTTGTCAGTTTTTATAGGCAAAGTATATAAAAACCATATTTTTTAGGAATCAGTGTAAAGATCATATGAGACCGAAAGTGACATTTTTTCAAACCGGAAGTTGGTAATAATCACCCTGATTTCAAACAAAAGAAAATAGAAACCATATATTTATTGAATCAGTATGACGAAACCTATGATTCGAAGCCAAAAGTAACTTTGAATAAAACAGAAGTAGTTTGTTATGAATTATTTGGGAAATTTATGTGGAAAGACCTTCAATTGTTCTCTGAATAATTGGTCTTTTAATTTCTAATTTGTTTACTCCTTGTATTTATAAATTTCTATTTATTCAAGCAGACAGTGTAAAAACAAGATTTTTTAACCTTTATTTTTTGTATTCATTAATAAATAATGTCAATTAGAATAAGGCTACTTTTTACATTATTTCATCAAAACATTTTCCTAAAATCTACTTCCGTTTATGTTAGGTGACAAAGGTAGTATTCAGGTCACCTTGATCGATTATTTTGAAATAAAACATTGTAACAGTTCAATAAATTCAAAATAATAAAGTTATAAAGAAAAAATCATGAATTCAGACACCATGAAAGCGCATAATATTAGAATTACTGTTATTACAGTGAAATGTATCCCGGTCAATTAAATTTGAAAATTTCTGAAATGTTCTAATAGTAAATGATTGCAAGGGTAGATAATGATAGAGCAGTGTTATAATTAACACAAATGCGTGCCGTGAGTTGCAACATGCATGGGCTGTACTCAAGTCTTTAAATACTTAATTTGAAGTATTAATATACCAAATTGTAATTGGCTCAGCAAAACATTTCTTGATAGCGTATGGCTAGATTTTAAGAATTGGAACATTTAATTTTTTCTAGATCTAAATAATTGACCCGGACCAAAATTCCCCCTTCCCCCGTTTTACTAAATGTTGGTTATACTAAATGTTGTAGAACATTGGGCCAAATATAATGAATGACTGTCATCAATTAATCACACACCAAAGAAGCTGAATAAGCCTTCTTTTCATAAACTCGTATGTAAGAAAACGCCCAATGTGTATAAATTATACGCCATTTTAGTTAAATGTGATTCAAGTATTTTTTAAGAAGAAAATAAAACGTTTCAATAAAAACAATGAATACAATCTGGTTGTAACTCTTATTTAATTTGATTGGAAACACAGATACTTTTTCTTAACCATTAGGGTGTACATCAACCTGTTTTTACATTTTATGCATCCGTGTACCTGCACAACAACAAATCTTTTGGTACGTCTGTCGGCGAAGTTGATAAAATCTTTTTCAAATGACATTAGCGAAACTTATTCAGGAATCATTGTTATACAATAATTAGACTCTCAATAATAGATATGAATAAAATCACTCTTGACATTATCCCCATTCATTCGAAATCAAAAAAGTGTCTACGCATGAGTATTTTCAAAGTCGGTGCGTTTTTTATTTGTTTTGGGGTTTTTTTCAAGGGGCATAAGCTAAGAGATAAAAACAATAACTATATTTTTGTTTGTTCAATCGTTAATTAAAAGTAAAATAGTGTAATAATAATTCGCTCTTTTAGCAGCAAATTTGGTTCAGTTTTGTCAAAATAAGCTAGCTTAGCAAAATTTTTGACACATGTTTCATGATTATATACAATAGCTATATAACTATCTGTTTAAATGACAACAGCCAACAAAATAGCTGATGTCAGAAATATGTCTTTAAACCCCATGTTGTTCTTGTCTACCAGTCAAAAATACGGGATCATTATTAAATTTCGTTTTCCCAATCTTAAAAATACCGTTGAATTTAAAATGTAGGATACAGGAATTCTAGATTTAGCAATTACACACAATGCAAAATCGTATTTACTAAAAACGAATCTTCCTTTCTTAGTCTTCTACACTGTTTACAATAAGTAAATTTTACATTATCTTTTTTCGTAGATAATACTACAATTTTTGTCAATAGAAAGACTGGTTTAAAGGTGAAAGAAAATACAATGTTTGGTGTCGCATTGAATAGACAAAACAATGTCGTTTAGATAATATAATGAGGAACTCAAACAGCATAAAGATGCATACAATTCTCTTATTCATTTTACCGTTGATGGCTTTTTATGGAAAATGAATTTCAGTCTACCATATTAAAATTAGAAACTTGGGATTTGATTTCAAGTAAGATAACTATTCATTGGAGATCAAATGACGTATAGTCTGGATCATAGGGTCCTGTCCGCCTAAAAAACAATGCAACGTTTTTTATGATTTAAAAATTTTGACCTAGAAATTACATTCGATAACTGTTCCTCCATTCAATTAACCTTTATTTATTTACTAACCGCTCCATTGATCATCATGTACCGCCCACTTTCCGATCCTTATGGGGGTTTAACATTGTTATGGCGGCCCATTTCTGTCTCCTGGGGTACGTTCAATATCATAGCTGCTATGTAGGGCTACGTAGATTTCGACTACTGAACGCATAACTAGCATAGCTGTTCAATAGATCTAGATAGCATAAAAAAGTCATGCTATCTAAAGAATTCAATATGGCGTCGGTTAGGTTATTATTAATGACGCCAATTGTATAGCCTAGCTAAGTAGCATATCGTTCAACATAGATAGATATCTAAGACATAGCGTCTATTCTAGCAGCTTAGATATTGAACGTAACCCAGGGTAACAACAGGGAGTCGTTATTGGGTTTTTTTTTCACTTCGACAGTTTCCGCTATTTCCGTGACATACCGTCAACCAATCAGCGAAACCGTTAACTTCCGTCTTCTTCGTGTGGTTTCTTTAGCAGACACGCCCATCACAAATCAGAGACAGTATGCATGTTCACAGAAAGTTGTCATTCTTTCTCTCTCTATATATATATATGATGTTTTTGCAGACAAAAACAATTCGCTAAATTAATGTAAATAGTCAGACGTTAAACTCTCTCTTTTACCATTAAAATTTAACTACATGAAATTCAATAAGTATGTTATTATTCCCTTCACTTTTGCGTATGACCTTAATCATGTTTACCTACAAAATGAATTTTTGATAGAATTTATATATTGTAAAATTAGTTCTATTTATAGACACTTGAAAGTTGCTAACGTAAAATTGTTATATTTTGCGACGTCAAACTGCAAATATCGAGAAAAGATACATGTTTTTCAATGATTTTTACCATTAGCTCATTACCACAAGCACATGGACCCCTCTTTTTTTAAATAACATTTGGCTTGATAATGTATGAAGATTATTCGTCCCAACTTTAATGAAGAAATCACCGACGTTTTTTTTTTACTAGATAAATATGCAGCAAAAAATGCCAGTTTTTTTTTAAAAATCAATTTATTTTAATACAAATCCGTAAGGGTTCCGCGGAACCCAGTGTCTCGCCTACTTTTGTTGTAAGTCGCAGGCTCAACAAAAATGGGGAAAAAATATTAAAAATTTTCCTCTGATCTGACAACAAGAATACTTTTGTTTATCTTATTTTCAGTTTATTTAGTTATATTTGGTCATGTTTTATTTTCGAACAATGCACAAAACATCGTATTTTCAAAACTTGCTGGTTTTGGAGCCTATATTAAGAGATTGGTTTCACCTAACTTTTTTGGAAAATATTCATTTAGGAACCAAACTGTCGCCTTTTTTATATTAGAAAAATAATCTCTAAACTGAAGAGTGAAATATCTGTGTTCTGAATAAAGTTCTATATACATGTAGGACTCTAAAACGTGAAATATAGGAAAGTTTTTTTACGTACGATGGAGCGTGACATTCCCTTAATACATCATCCGTTCGGGTCCACAGACTCTTTTTATTACAATATAACGGTAAACGAGGATCTCATGAGAGGGACAAAGTAAAGATACATTTAACACAAATAACACTAGCAAATGCAAATTTATATTCTGACTTTGAAACAAATATACTACCTCATAATAATTGCACATCTGTAGAATTTGATCAAGCTTTCACACGTCATATAGACCATCGCAAACACCATCGAATGGCCAACTGACACCATCGAACGACCAACCGCACTTCGGCGCAGACCATCGCACTTTAGTGTGACCATCAAACTTCAGGGTCTCCATTGCACCTCCGAGTCATACATATATATCCACCTCTTTTACTTGATTTCAATAATAGTAAACACTTTTTATACCGATTTCCTGATAATGGTTTTATTGTACTAAAGTAATATTTGTAATTCCCGCGGTTATTGGCCGAGGGAAATATGATTTATTTAAGAGTTTACAAATAATCATAGCTGAAATATTTGTAAGCTTATGTCAAGAACATATATATACATAACAAACATTTCTTAAAATGTCAGAATATAAATTTAGAAAAAAATTGTTAAGAAACAAAGGTTTCAGCTCCCTCTGACAGACTAAGTTGGCGTTTGACGGATTTAGCTCTTATGTAAAAATAAGGAATTGTGGTATGATTGAAAATGAGAACTATTTCTTGAAAGTCCAAATTAAGAGGATGTAGGCAGTTATATATAGGTAACCGTACGACCTTCAATAATGAAAAATACGGAAACCGTGAAGTTGGTTATAAAAGACCCCGCCCCGACATAAAAAATATGAAATAATTCAATTTAGAAAACTAACGGCCTAATTAATAACAAAAGCAATTTACAAAAGAAAACAAATATAACAGATTTCAAGTAACGACAAGTTCAACCACTGAACTACATGCTCCTGACTTTGGACAGGCACATATGGAATTTGGCGAATGTGTAGGTCCTTTATTGGTCATATAGCTCTTCACTCCTATCTCTTTTTGTACATTCTTTGGCTTTCAAGTTTTTAGCTTTGAGCGTTCCTGGTGAAAGTAAATTCATGGAATAAAAACTACCGTTTGAAACAAATGTTTGCACAAATAAAAAAATAATCGCCATATTTTGATGGACAGCAAAGCTTGAGCCAGACTATATAGACGTTATCAATTATAGGTCACCATGTCGCCTTCGACCGTTTTGACAATCGTTGCATACTGTGTAACTATGATTTGTTTGTTAACTTTTAAATCGTCCTATACGTCATAAAAATCATTACAAAATAGTTGTTTGGGCTGTGGTTAGTCATCTTTTTTATATTTGTTTCTAAAAACATCTGCATGTATGTTATGCATTAACATTGGGACTTCGTAAATTAGTTCCTGTGTCTATAATTTTAATGTAATGGTTTGCCCAGAAAGCTACATTTTGAGTGCTATAATTCGTTTATATCTGATTTTTTTTTTTTTAAACCATTCAGTTACGTATTCCCTGTTTTCGATGCTAAATAATGAAATTACTTAATTATGACTTCAAGGGCATTACATTTACTGTCTTTGAAACGCCTTTCTGAAATGAACTTCGTAAATCATGTCAAACCTCTTGGAAATTAAAATTATAAACATAAAATGAAATTGGTTGGTAGGTAGGCATCAAACATCTTTTTTAAACAAAATCAGTAAGATTTCGCAAGGGCCAAAATAGTCCAGGACAGTACAAAACAAGACAAAAAACCCAGATACATCTAAAACATACAATAATCAAAGGATATATGCAAAAAAGTTATTAAAATGACAGAAGGAAAAAAATCCTAATGTGTATCATAATACAGCAAATACAGCAAATACAGTCTGTATCTAATATCAAAATCTGAAGAAAAAAAACTTTCATGATTTTTTACACTTTCATGAACATTCATACAAAACGGATTATTTTCAATAAAAGTGAAGTGATGATTTCTAAAAAGAAACAAACTTAATCATATAACAGCAGTAATAATCATGATCATAATAATCGTTGACAGGTCACAAAACACTACCAGGTAGCAGGATACATACACTACAAAAGATGGCGGGTTCGGACACACTACTACGGGATCGTTTTAAGGTTAAATCAGTTTCCATTTTTTTTTTAAGTCTTTGAAAGACTTAGGAGAGAGATCAATGCCATTATTTAGAAAAGTGGTTCGTTATGAAAGGAAACAATTTGTTGCTGCTGCTATTGTTTCGCGTGAAGAAATCGAAAATGAAGATATTAGCGTTATAAACCAAGCCAACCGCAAATTAGATGACGTCTTCAAAAGCGAAGATCTCTCGGATATTTATAAAGATTATAGTTTTTCGTTCAACAGGCTTGTTATTTTGGTGAATACACCAAGACCAAAAAGGCACGGAGAAGCAAGATTACTAGATCCAGATGGAAAAATAAGGCAGGAGTTCTTAAGTGAACGAGCTATGGGCTTATTGAATGAAGATAACAATATTAACTTCCTTGATAAATTGAAGAGTATGTTTGCAAATGATTTTGAAAACAAACGACTTTCATACATAATTTGTATCTTTTCCCATAACATTCCATGCACAGAACCTTCACATCAATGTGCAAAAATCATAGATGAGTTTGCACGAAAACAGAATACTGAGGTTATCATTGCATATGAAAGGGTATTTTATTTAACGAACAAGGAAGAGGCATTGCATGTAATGAAAAGGAATGATAAAATATATTGCCTGCCTCTAAAAGAGTTAAAAGTAGCCCGCCTTCGAAAACAAAGTCTTCGAGCCAAGCAGGTGCGTATGTTGGAACGAGTTATGATAAAATAGAAGGGCTGTCTAACAGTAGAATGGGAAAGAAAGCGAGAAAAAAAAGAAAAGTCCCCAGCCCTTCTATACCCACTGAGAAGAGAAAACGCAAATCGTATGATAGAAAGAAACCAGATGATAGTTACTTTGAATGATAAATTCATTTTTTCAATTTAAAGGGTACCAAAATAACAATGTTTTTTTTAATTTGAAGTTGATAGGTTTTGGTATTTACATATATATATATTGAGTTTAAGTAAATGGATCAGTTTATTTACATATTGTATTTAACAATTTAACAAGTTTCTTATTCAGTTATATTATTTACCTTTTACTTTATTTTTCGAAATTTTCCTTTCTAAAAATTAATTAATTATATCAGGAAAACCTGTTTTGTAAAATCAATCAATTATTTCTGATTGATATTATAACGCCAGGTAATAAGTGTCTCATGTGTCTGAAATAACCAAATGGGTTTTTTAAGAAAACATTTTCGCAAAAAGGAAATGTTTTAAGTTCCTAAATCAAAATATAAGGTAATTTTCCTTTGAAAATTTTGGCATTTTGCATTTTGAAAAATTGTTGTCGCTAGCATAAAAGCAATATCAAAGAAGATACGTTATATGAGTAAACGCGCATGTGTTGTATGTTTTTCTAGGAGTGCAACCATACAACACACGAAATTTAACTTCAAATTGACTTCAAATAACGATAGTGAAGCATAGAAAAATGTCTACATCAAAATGTATACATTTCTACAAATAACCCAGTCTATACAATTTTTGAATGTATTAATATGAATGAAATCATATTATGTAATGTTCTATCAATAATATTGTCGTATAAAAGGACGATCGGTTCGTTTGGTTGTAGTGCATGAGTTTAAACTACCACATACGACCGATATGTAATAGAAAAGCAGGATTTGGAATACCATTGTTTAGAATGCAATTCATTCAAATTTAATTATACATGTTATACTTGTATAATAAATAAACAGTTGTCATTCTTTTACTGTTGCCTCTAATTACTTACAAAGCAGATCTAAACTAAAACATAACTGAATTAGTATTCTTTTCAAACGGATGTATAAAGACACACCCACGTTCATTTGTATCTATTAAGAGGTTAACTCCTAACTATTCTACTGCCTGTCGATACATTTATTTTTGGCATTGCACTAGTCATGTCTTCTTTGACTGTCCATGACGTTAAAAATTAAATCCCTGGGATGTGTTTTAGTTGATTTTTATTATTAATTGTTTTAGCTTTTAACTAGCTGTCAGTAACTGCGAGTACTCTCAAATCGTACTTTCTTGTTAATTTGACCTGTTGATACTATGTGTAATGCTTTTTGTTATTTAATGTTTACTTATTCAGGTTTATATCTTGTGTATATATCAGCTTTGATAAGTGTTTGATATTACTATAAATTTTCACTCCTTCGTACTCTGAACATCAAAATAATTTATTTTGTAAAAATATTTCCTTTCTCTTAAAATGTTTACCTAACAACAAAATTATTTTCATTTACCTATGAATAATAATTATTGCAAATGGCGGAGTTTTGTTCAACATTATTGTTGTTTTTTTCTGAAATTGTTTAACATTTCACAGCGGTATAATACTGTTAAATTATTCATCCCTTATTCTATTGATTTTGTATTTACATTGTATCATAGATCAAATTTATTCGTTCAGTGTCTGTTCACTTGTGTTAATATGTCTTTTGATTGAGTTAAGCCATTTCAATTGATATTTTATAGTGTGTCTTTCTATGTTGTGATGTTACACTATTGTTTCAGATAAGGGTGAAGGTTTGGTACCATTAAAACGTTTAAACCCGCTGCAATTGTTTGCACCTGTCCTAAGTCAGGAATCTGATGTTCAGTAGTTGTCGTTGGTTGATGTGGTTCATAAGTGTTTCTCGTTTCTCGTTTTTATATAGATTAGACCGTTGGTTTTCCCGTTTGAATGGTTTTACACTAGTAATTTAGGGACCCTTTATACCTTGCTGTTCGGTGTGCGCCAAGGCTCCGTGTTGAAGACCGTACTTTGTCCTATAATGGTTTACTTTTATAAATTGTGACTTGGATGGAGAGTTGTCTCATTGGCACTAATACCACATCTTTTTATATCTACCAAACGCAAACATAAATCACAATTATTTTATTTAACAAACAGTCATTTATTTATCTTGAGAAATACCCTATACTTAGGTTTGTACGTGCATTTCAGTTTTGGACAATGTTACAGCTATGGCATGGTCAGTTTTATTATCAGTTTGAATGTCACTTTAGTATCTTTCGCCTCTCTTTTATAATGTTTACAATGCTTAAAATGCTTATGAAAATGACGAATTGACGAGAAGCAATTAATCTTGTTACCCGAGAAACTGGAAACATATTTAAATGTGATCGTGATAATGAGACCTTTTGACGATGGACTGGTGGTTTAAAAACCGTATTGTTTAATTGCGAGTATAGATAGACTTTTCACCTTTACTTTCAAATTATTAAAACATTAGTACAAAAAATGCTTGGCCAGATAACTACACATACTTGGTTTCTGCAACAAAATGTTAATGAAGTATTCTTAAGAAGGAATCAAAATTAATTGTCAAAGTAAATTTCATTGGTCGTATACTCGGTTGTATATTATATTAGGAGCGCACATTTTGTGGTTCATGAACAACTTTAAAAATTAACATATATTGAGTGGCATCTTTGTACCCATATTTATATCCATAATATCAGATCAATATTAAAATTTTGTTTATTGCTTACTAGTACTTTAAACTTTAGGAAATACGTCTACTTAACGCCATTTTTAAATAGGTACATAATTGCGATATAAAGTACTTGACCAAGTAAAACGATAGCTTAAAAGATAACAATGAAATTGATGACATGTTGAATTATTTCCGATGAAACAACTGCCAAACAAAGATTATATGCCGTGGAAGCTAGCAACTACAGGTCTCTATATGGTTTTAAATTATGGGCAAACCTGATACCGTAAAGTAAGATAAGCTATAAAATTCCGAACAATATAAAATGTGAAACATTTTAAACAAGAAAAACAAACGGCCTTAGTAACATGTATGCTTTTACTTTAAACAAAAAACACACATAAGACAGACATTCACCTATGACAACCACTGAATTAGAAGCTCTTTACTTTGGATAAGCATATTGTGGAATTCAGGTGGAAAAGATGTGACTCGTCAAAAAGGCAAAAAACACAAATAACAAAAAGACAAAGTTTGATCTAATAGAATTCGCAGTGACTAAAAGCTAATGGTCCGAGAACACAGTTATTTCGTAATGCATTTCTTTTAGACAAAAAATGAAATATTAAAAAAAAAAACACCTGCGCTTTCTCAATAATATTTTTACAGTGTGTTGTACTACTTTTGGGACAAATTATATCAAAATTACAGGAAACTTTATCAGCTCTAACTCAAAATATGGAAAATTTTATGTTAAGGGGGTCTTGAAATCTTTTGACATCTTCCGAAATGCTAATTGTTAACCTTTTCAGCTGGACCAAATCACTACTTTACTTAAAAATTCATGACCCATGATTACTTTCTGAATACCTAAATATGTAATATATCATGTAATAAAAGCAATAGAATACTCATTTGATTTATCAGATTTATCACAATAACTCAAAATCAAAATTTATATGAACCTGTGCCTAAAATGGAGGTTTTCCAATGAAGGGGCCTTACATGAAGATGTAATATTTTCCAACAATCTTAAATTTGTGAAGTTTTTTGGTTATGAATGATCCTTACATATGTATTTA
>CM029598.1:40309859-40480273 GCA_017311375.1 Mytilus coruscus
AATGGGAAAGTCTTGAAAGGAATTTGAAGTATTTATGGAGAATTGATATCTATTTGTTATCGTTTAATCGATTGGTGTTCTTATTGAATCACCCCAACTCACCCATACACGGAGAAGCGAAACTTTTGGACCCAGATGGTACAAGACGAAGACAAGTATGCGACCATCTATACAAGAGAACAATAGACAAAGAGCCAATAAACAATTTTCTAACAGTTCTTTGAGCAATTTAGAGAAAATGAAAATATGTATTAACAATATTTTTTCCCATTTCATCCCTCGCCTATGTGTTCAGAAATACTCAGCGATTATGCCACACGTTGCGATGAACAAATATGAAACGCCAAAACTGTCTTGTTATGCCAATTTTTATTTTATGATTGGCATTTACCTTAATACGGTGTGCACTTGTCATTGTATGATGTACAAACACCTTTATATGATGTGCATAAATCCTTATATGATGTGCAAATATACTTATATGATGTGCAAACATACTTATATGATGTGCAAATATCCTTATATGATGTGCAGATATACTTAAATGATGTGCAAATGTACATATATGATGTGCAGATGTACTTATATGATGTGCAAAGATCCCTATATGATGTGCAAATATACTTATATGATGTACAAATATATTTATAGGATGTTTGAATATACTTATATGATGTGCATTTTCCTTATATTATGTGCAAACTTCTTTATATGATGTGCACGTGGTTGTGTCAATATATTATGTGCTTCATTATATGATGTCAAAACGTCCTTATATGACGTGCTTTCATCGTTGTTATGGTCAATGAACATGATTACGATTAGAACGATTACTGACTACGTCATAATTAATTCCGATCTGCTTCTTCGGAATTGCTATAAACTCGGCTCAAATCTGTAGCTATTGTTTGGAAAATGGTTGAGATTTTGAAAAAGAGATAAACATTGGCACGTTGGTACCTCGTTTTAAAGATGAAAAATCACATCTTGTATAATTGTCAGATTGTTGGGAAATTGTAAAAATATGAATTGCAAAGTGTATATTTAATCGATAGGACTACAATAATGAACATACGGTTAAAGTTATTAAATTATGGGTCCTCGACTGTGTATTGAGCACCTGGAGTTCAAATATTTGATCTACCAGAGGATATTCTGCATTTTGTTTTGAATGCCAGTTTACTGTTTCTGATCTAGCAGCTCCAGCCTCGTATCAGCTTCCGAAAGTGCATTTTATAAAAAAAATGAGACAGTGGAATTTAAAAATCAACGTTTCAAACATTTCGGAGGAAGATTAAGATCACTTGATACAGGAGCTAGGTGAAAATTTCCTGCTGCGGCGAAAATATGATAAAACAACTTTTATTACAAAATACACAAACTAAATCAAAGTCCTTTTAAAAGTATTTCATAACAATAGCTATCTACTCATGCATAATTATACGGGTATGGATAAATGATTGATTGATTGATTGGTGTTAAATGCCACTTTCAACAATATCGTGCTATTTCGTGGCGGTCAGTTTATATTGGTAGAGGAAGCCGTAGTGCCTGCAGATGATGATGATGATGATGATGATGATGCTGATGATGATGATGATGATGATGATGATGATGATGGATGGCTGCCTAACGTCCAGCGGCAAATTAATATGCATATTCAGGACGAGAACATGTTAATGTAATATGAATATTTACCCTGCTTTGTACTAGACCAACACGCTGAGCTGGATTTTTAACGTGCTAGTTCACAAGGTAACAGTCCACAGGAAGACATGTCACCTTGTCACCTTACCCGAACACATTATTCTGATTCCGAGCCGACCAGTCTTTGCTCTTACTCATTAATGCCGCATGCTTAGCGGGAAGCAGCAAATACAAATTTTAAAGTTTTAGTTTAAACCCGGCCAGGGTTCGAACCCAAGACCTCCCGCACTCAAGCCGAACACGCTACCATGAAACCATCGAGGCGGTGCTTCAACTAGACAGTAACCCGCAACATAAAAGGTTTCCTGGGAAGCCGCTCATATATACCTCCAGACTCAAGGAATCGAACTGTAAACAGGGCTAAGGTACCAACCATTGATCTTTTTTTTATTGTGGGCATGTTTTTTTTTAATGTTTGATTCCGAAAAAACTTTATATATTTAATTCAGAAGTGAAGCGAAAAAATAGTTTGTTTCCATTGAAAATGAGGGAAAAAATGAAACAATTATTGTGAAATTAAAAAAAATAACCTTGTTACTGAATTAAGAAATATGTTTGTCCTGAGCACACTGAAATAAACATGCTCCCGCTCACAAAGGATGAATAGTCGGTGTAACCAATCTGATTAAAATACAGATCCTGTGTCTAAGCTTTGGTAACAAGGAACTAACACCACTCCATTTTACTTCTGGTAATCATTACATCAGCCAATGAAATTGCAGCCTTCAAATTTTGAAGGTGAATATCAATCCGACAAAACCAGAGAATCCCAAATGGTCTTCACAACAGAAAATAGAATGGAGCGTTTTCAGATTCTTGTAAGCAAAGCTTGGACACACAAGATCTGTATTTTAATCAGATTGGTGTCTAAATGAATATAAAAACTGCCTAAATTTATTGTTTACTGAGGCCTGTTGGTCTCATACAGATAGCGAGTTGTGTTTTTATTAAAGTGAAGCGCTACAGAAGTAAAATCTAACGCGATACATTTAAGTCAAACGCTGTAGTTATAATGTTCAGCGCTGTAGATATAAATTTCTTTTACATCTCCAACGCTTGACTTTACATTTCAAGACCAACAAGGCTTCGTAATTATTAAAGCTTGAGGATTGAGGATGTATAAACATATCTTTTTAAATAAATTCCACTTTTCCAACAGTAACTGTTATTGTCATACAGGCCTGTAAGGCCATGTCAGCTACTCTCGTCATTAAGCATACGTCCATAAACTTTCACATTTTCATCTTCTTCTCTGAAACCACTCAGCCAATTTTCATAAATCTTTGCAAGAATAATGTATTGAAAGTAATATACAAAAGACCTTCATTTAGTTCCGATTGGTAAAAGATAATTCCACAAGAGTAAATCTTTGAATTTGACATGTCAATTTTTAAAATCCTCTTCATTGAAACTGCAAAGCTATATGTTTGGAAACTATATAATTAATGACGAGTAGACCCTTCCGACGATTACCATTTACTATTGATAGGTTGCCGATACTGGTCACAGTGGCACATAGTTTCCATTGAAAAACAACGGGAAATAGTATTATTAAACCACTTTTTCATTAAAAAATTGCGCAGAATGTCAAGATCTATACCTACATGTACTTTCTATTTCCACCAAATTTATTCCGGCGATGAATCCTTGTAGGAGTAATTGGCTTTAAATAATAGTTTTTGGGTAGAAACTGTAAACAGTTGAAATGATGAACAATACACGATCTAGAGCAATGTCCAAATAGTTAGCCCTACCTTTCATATTGATTTTGGATAAAGACTCGAGTATCTTATTCTTAATTTTAGCACATTTGTTTGAAGTAAAAATAAAGTTTTGTAAATATTTGTCCCTCTAAGCATTCTAAAATTGTGAACCCTTGTATATTTTTTTTTTTCGATAAAGGTTTAGGTCAGGTTGATTCAGTTTGCAGCGGCGGTTTTAATATTTAAATACACGTTTAGATTCGGCATATCAAAGAACCCAAATAATTCAATTTTGATGAAATCAAACAAAGATTAATTTTGGACCCTTTGGACCTCAATTTCGGACCCATTTAAAATGAACGGTCCCATAATCAATAATATAATTACACGGTTAGATTCGGTATATCAAAGAACCACAATAATTCAATTTTGATGAAATCAAACAAAGTTTTATTTGAACCCTTTGGACCTTAATGTGGACCAATTTGAAAACGGGGCTCAAGATAAAAATCAAAATACACGATTAGATTCGGCATATCAAAGAAGCCAATTAATTCAATTTTAATTAAATCAAACAAAGATTAATGTTGTACCCTTTGGACGACAATTTTGGACCAATTCAAAACGGAGCAAAGAATACAAAATCTAATTACACGGTTAGATTCAGCATATTAAAGAACCCCAAGCATTCAAGACCTTTTGGCCCCTAATTCCTAAACAGTTAACCATAACCCCAAAATCAATCCTAAACTTACACTTTTACTGAAGTTATTGTCTGAAACCAAATGTCTTCGGTCGACGACGACATCGCCATACGGTTATACGGCCGCAAATATATAAATACAAAAATTAATACCAACTTTTGATTCGAAAACAATTTCACGGCCCCTTAATTTCTTCCTATCCCATCTTTTTGTGGGTTACAAATGACCGGTCCTTACAGGAGTCATAACCCTTTCAATGTCCGACTTTTATCCATTTTTTTCATCTTTTACTTATATCTTGAGATAAGTAATATATAAAGAGAAACTTAAACTGCTAAAATGATCAGCAAGGCACAATTTACAAAAATGAACATACTTGAAATTTATGTACTAACTTCTTATAGACAAAACTGTCTCTAAATAGGAAAGACATTTACCAATATAAACTGACCGCCTCGAAATAGCACGATAGTTAACACCAATTAATCAACCAATTAATCAATCAATCATTCATTCATACCGGTATACTTATTCATGAGTAGAAAATTTTATAGCTATTGTTATGAAATACTTTTGAAAATGACTGTGATTTAGTTGGTATAGGAAATGAATTAAGATAAAGCGTCAATTCACAAAGAGGGAATACATATACGGGTTAAGCTGTCTTTGCAATAAAAACTGTTTTATCATATTTTTGCCCCAGCAGGAAATTCTCCAACTAGCTCCTATTTAAATGGATCGAAATCTTCCCTGAAATATTTGAAACGTTGATTTTGTTAAGTTTCACTGTCTCATTTTTTCTATAAATTGCATTTTCGGAAGCTGATACGAGGCTGTAGCTGCTAGATGAGAAACAGTAAACTGCCATTCAAAACAAAATGCAGAATATCCTCTGGTAGATCAAATATTTGAACTCCAGGTGCTCAGGACCCATAATTTAATAGCTTTAACCGTATGCTCATTATTTTGAACCTCTCGATTAAATCTAAACTTTGCAATTCATATTATGCCATTTTTCCAACAATATAAGATGTGACTTTTCATCTTTAAAACAAGGTACCAACGTGTCAAAGTTTATCTCTTTTAAAATCTCAACCCATTTCCAAACGATAGCAACAGATTTGAGCCGGGTTCATAGCAATTACGGAGAAGCAGATCGGAATCAGTTATGAAGCAGACAGTTATCGCTCTCATCGTAATCATGTTCATTGACCATAACAACGATGAAAGCACATCATATAAGGACGTTTTGACATCATATAATGTAACAAGCACATAATATATTGACACAACCACGTGTACATCATATAAAGATGTTTGCACATAATATAAGGAAAATGCACATCATATAAGCATATTTAAACATCCTATAAATATATTTGTACATCATATAAATATACTTGCACATCATATAAGGATCTTTGCACATCATATAATGAAGTAAATCTAACCACATCATAAAATGTTACAAGCACATAGTATGATGACACAACCACATCATATAAAGATGTTTGTACATAATATAAGGAAAATGCACTTCATATAAGGATAGTTGCACATCATTAAGTACATTTGCACATCATAGAAGGATATTTGCATATCATACAGGGATATTTGCACATCATTTAAGGACATTTGCACATCGTATACGTATATTTGCACATCATATAAGGACATTTGCACATCATATAAGGATTAATGCACAACATATACGTATATTTGTACAACATACAAGTATATGTGCACATCATATAAGGATGTTTGCACATCATTTAAGGATATTTTCACATCATATAAGGATATTTGCACAGCATATAAAGGTGTTTGCACATCATATGAAGGTAAATGCTCATCACATGATGAAAATGAGCATAATAAGACAGTTTTGGTGTTCCATAAACAAACACTAATCTGATACAATGATGCTTACCGGAGACGAATCAAAATTTCTCTTTGAGATTTATGACAAAAACGTGACAATATTTACTGTATAAATTCAAAGGACTTGCGTTTACAATTGAATTGTCGTAAAAGGCAGACGAAACAATGTGCGAAGAATCTGAAATATTAGAAACCTATCTCCTTGACGACGAAGACTATCCCGATTTCAAAAGACTGGTTAAACTTTTCAGAAATCGTTCCTAAAAAGAATCGAAATAGAAATAAAAAAGCAGAATCCTTAAGTATTTGTACAGGGACATCCCTCCGGAGGCAGTTATGATGACAATGATGACGCTGTTGATGTTTTAGAAATAAATCCAGATTGTTTATAAGCTTTTGGCATTTTATTCGAAATATTATCATCAAGATTAAATCTTATACAAAGCCATTATTCATCTCAAAAGATGTGGTTTCTTTATTCTTTTATTTTACCCATACTGGAATTGAATTTAGACGGGAGAAATGTTTGTTTAATGCGTAAATTCTTACACGTTTTCATTAATCATGATTTTAAACAATGATGATAGACGTGTTCAAAACATTTTATCCCACTTCAATATGATAAGGACCTGTGTTTCCTTTGTAGATCAAATCCACAATTATAAGTTCTGTCAAGATATCGTTGTACTGTTATTATTGGTTTAATACTGCTGCTATTTTCTTTTATATCAATCTTCAAATCAATAGCTGGTTTAATTATCATAATTTGAAAACGAAAATATGTTTCCGAAAAGTAGTATCTATGCTATTAATAAAACACTATACATTATGAATTGAAATGATTTTTATCATATGATATAGATATGAAATTATCTTGTACATAAACTATTTATAATTTTATTTTCATTATGAATGTTTTAAATAATTTCTTTTGGTCATCCAAGTTTCCAGCCCTTTGTCCCATTCGACCATATTTGCCGAACATACCGTTTTATCAATGGGTCAATCAAAATAGGACTGTATCTTGTGGCTGCGGGTTTCCTCTGTTAAAATAGACAAACCTTATTTTGGGGTTTTTATTAGTGATTATTCCATATAAAATCAGTAAAGACACTAGTTGTATTATTTATGTAATGGTACTTTTGTACCTGATATATAAAAATAGTCTTTCGTAGTTGCTAGATATACCAAAAATACGTTTAAGCGGACGAAAACAATGTGTTCGAAGCAGCAGATCAAAAGTATTTTTCAGAAATATTTAAAATCATTAGTTTAAATCCAAAATCTCTTTTACAAAATAAAATATGGTTGTTAATGTAAAAGTTAAATAACTAATACTTACATTATGATAATAGAAAAAAGACGGCATAAGCAAATAAAAAAGTTTTGGATAAATTAGCAAACTTATAGATTGAATAACACACGGTAGTCTAACAATATTACTTCTATATATATATATATATAAATTCAATACCAACTTTCGATTCCAAAACAATTTCACGGCCCCTTAATTTCCTCCTATCCCTCTTTTGTGGATTACAAATGACCGGTCCCTTACAGGAGTCATAACCCTTTCAATGTCCGACTTTTATCTATTTTTTTTATTTTTACTTATATCTTGAGATAAGTAATACATAAAGAGAAACTTAAACAGCTAAAATGATCAGCAAGGCACAATTTACAAAAATGAACATACTTGAAATTTATGTACTAACTTCTTATAGAAAAACTGTCTCTAAACAGGAAAGACATTTACCAATATAAACTGACCGCCTCAAAATAGCACGATAGTTAACACCAATTAATCAACCAATTAATCAATCAATCATTCATTCATACCGATATACTTATTCATGAGTAGAAAATTTTATAGCTATTGTTATGAAATACTTTTGAAAATGATTGTGATTTAGTTGAATTGGAAATGAATTAAGATAAAGCGGCAATTCACAAAGAGGGAATACATATACAGGTTAAGCTGTCTTTTGCAATAAAAATTGTTTTATCATATCTTGCCGCAGCAGGAAATTCTTCAACTAGCTCCTATTTAAATGGATCGAAATCTTCCCTGAAATATTTGAAACGTTGAATTTTGTTAAGTTTCACTGTCTCATTTTTCTATAATTTGCATTTTCGGAAGCTGATACGAGGCTGTAGCTGCTAGTTCAGAAACAGTAAACTGCCATTCAAAACAAAATGCAGAATATCCTCTGGTAGATCAAATATTTGAACTCCAGGTGCTCAGGACCCATAATTTAATAACTTTAACCGTATGCTCATTATTTTGAACCTCTCGATTAAATCTAAACTTTGCAATTCATATTATGACAATTTTCCAACAATATAAGATGTGATTTTTCATCTTTAAAACAAGGTACCAACGTGCCAAAGTTTATCTCTTTTAAAATCTCAACCAATTTCCAAACGATAGCAACAGATTTGAGCCGGGTTCATAGTAATTACGGAGAAGCAGATCGGAATCAGTTATGAAGCAGACAGTTATCGCTCTTATCGTAATCATGTTCATTGACCATAACAACGATGAAAGCACATCATATCAAGACGTTTTGACATCATATAATGAAGTAAACCGAACCACTTCATATAATGTTACAAGCACATAATATATTGACACAACCACGTGCACATCATATAAAGATGTTTGCACATAATATAAGGAAAATGCACATCATATAAGCATATTTAAACATCCTATAAATATATTTGTACATCATATAAGTATACTTGCACATCATATAAGGATCTTTGCACATCATATAATGAAGTAAACCTAACCACATCATAAAATGTTACAAGCACATAGTATGATGACACAACCACATCATATAAAGATGTTTGTACATAATATTAGGGAAAATGCACATCATATAAGGATAGTTGCACATCATATAAGTACATTTGCACATCATATAAGTATATTTGCACATCATATAAGGATCTTTGTACATCATATAAGTATATTTGAACATGATATAAGTATATCTGCACATCATATAAGTATATTTGCACATCATATAAATATGTTTGCACATCATATAAGTATATTTGCACATCATATAAGGAATTATGCACAACATATACGTATATTTGTACATCATATAAGTATATGTGCACATCATATAAGGATGTTTGCACATCATTTAAGGATATTTTCACATCATATAAGGATATTTTCACAGCATATAAAGGTGTTTGCACATCATATAAAGGTAAATGCTCATCATATGATGAAAATGAGCATAATAAGACAGTTTTGGTGTTCCATAAACAAATACTAATCTGATACAATGATGCTTACCGGATACGAATCAAAATTTCTCTTTGAAATTGATGACAAAAACGTGACAATATTAACTGTATAAATTCAAAGGACTTGCGTTTACAATTGAATTGTCGTAAAAGGCAGACGAAACAATGTGCGAAGAATCTGAAATATTAGAAACCTATCTCCTTGACGACGAAGACTATCCTGATTTCAAAAGACTGGTAAAACGTTTCAGAAATTGTTCCTAAAAAAGAATCGAAATAGAGAATAAAAAAACAGAATCCTTAAGTATTTGTACAGGGACATCCTCCGGAGACAGTTATGATTACAATGATGACGCTGTTGATGTTTTAGAAATAAATCCAGATTGTTTATAAGCTTTTGGTATTTTATTCGAAATATTATCATCAAGATTAAATCTTAGACAAAGCCATTATTCATCTCAAAAGATGTGGTTTCTTTATTCTTTTATTTTACCCATACTGGAATTGAATTTAGACGGAAGAAATATTTGTTTAATGCGTAAATTCTACACGTTTTCATTAATCATGATTTTAAACAATGATGATAGACGTGTTCAAAACATTTTATCCCACTTCAATATGATTAGGACCTGTGTTTCCTTTTAGATCAAATCCACAATTATAAGTTCTGTCAAGATATCGTTGCACTGTTATTATTGGTTTAATACTGCTGCTATTTTCTTTTATATCAATCTTCAAATCAATAGCTGGTTTAATTATCATAATTTGAAAACGAAAATATGTTTCCCGAAAAGTAGTATCTATGCTATTAATAAAACACTATACATTATGAATTGAAATGATTTTTATCATATGATATAGATATGAAATTATCTTGTACATTAACTATTTATAATTTTATTTTCATTATGAATGTTTTAAATAATTGCTTTTGGTCATCCAAGTATCCAGCCCTTTGTCCCATTCGACCATATTTGCCGCACATACCGTTTTATCAATGGGTCAATCAAAATAGGACTGTATCTTGTGGCTGCGGGTTTCCTCTGTTAAAATAGACAAACCTTATTTTGGGTTTTATTATTGATTATTCCATATAAAATCAGTAAAGACACTAGTTGTATTATTTATGTAATGGTACTTTTGTACCTGATATATAAAAATATTCTTTCGTAGTTGCTAGATATACCAAAAATACGTTTAAGCGGACGAAAACAATGTGTTCGAAGCAGCAGATCAAAATTATTTTTCAGAAATATTTAAAATCATTAGTTTAAATCCAAAATCTCTTTTACAAAATAAAATATGGTTGTTAATGTAAAAGTTAAATAACTAATACTTACATTATGATAATAGACAAAAGACGGCATAAGCAAATAAAAAAGTTTTGAATAAATTAGCAATCTTATAGATTGAATGACACACGGTAGTCTAACAATATTACTTTGGAAAAGCCTAGCTTTTAAAGACTAATTGCTACCAAACGAATTTCATATTTTTCTCTAAGGGACTTTAAGATGATTCACATTGAATTTTTATATCAGATAAAACAAACCTAAAATTTGGAAAATTGATAATGCCCTGAATTAATTAAAATTATTAACCAACTTACTACAATATGTATAGAAATGCCCATGCTTTATTAGAGGAAAATTTCGGCAACTGGTCATTATGAACGGAGAAATTGCTACAGCCAGTCATTACGAAATCTCAGTCATGCATTACGAAATCACACCCGTGCATTACGAAATCACAGCCATCCATTATGAACAGATGAAACGGGACATCGATTAAATCAAAATGTCGTTTATTTTTATTTTTTTAGATAAGCGACAACTTTTTAAATTTAATTTTTTTACTTAATATCATAAAAAGTTTTAATGATGTTCAGTGTTTTGTAACGACTTGAAACGGAAATATTTCACAGCCTTTTTGAGTACGACTTTCGATTATTATCACTGTTTCATTTCCGTTGATCAATCATCAGAACACAGACTACTCAAAGAGTAAAAGTTAAACTGTCTGATTTATTCTTCCCAGCTACTTTATATTTGCTAGATAAAATGAATTGTAATAGCATAGAATTAAGTACTTGGATGAGAAATCAGAAATTACATCTGACAATGTTTACAAAAATCCACCGTGAATGGGAAAAGACAAGTTCAGCTATAAATTCCTATATCTTCTTCACGGTAAGATTATTACTCTTTATTTAATCGAAGAATTAAAACCATTTAATAAAAGTGTTATGAACTGGCTTTTCTGTATTGGTCCTGTTATCGATTCGTGGTTAGCTGCATTTGAATCCGAGACTGGAAGACTGTTCTTGAATGAAGTTTTTTTTAAGTTGATTAATAAAGAATCAATATATGGACTTTTAATATTGGCCTGTAACATGCCTTGATATTAATAATGGCCTCGGACAGTTGTAATGGCCCTCGGCGTTGCCTCAGTGCCATTACAACCATCCTGGCCATTATTAATACCTCGGCATGTTACAGGCCAATATGAAAAGTCCATACATTAATCTATAATAATTCATGGCAGCTGTAATTTCATTTAACCAAGGGTTAGACATTTATATTCGATTATTTCACCAGAGCGCTGGCGAGGGTAAACGTATGAATATAAAGGCCCAACCCATGTTTAAATGAAAACAAATCTACGGCTTCCATGAGTTATTTCGATTCTGATAGGACAAATACGGTAATTGTGTCAACCTTGAAGCCCTATACACACGATCCTGTTTTTGGCTGTTCCGTTTTAACCCTTAAAAATAATATTATAAATATTATATTGATCAATAATAAATTTTAAAACTCACATTTTCACCTAATGTAATTACATTCTGAGGCGTACAAGAAGCCTGAAAACGCCAGATGTTTACACTTGACGCCGGAAGCATACATATGACGTCACCCTGTCTAGTTGCCAAAGTCGATAACAATCGCGGAATTTTCGTTTTATAAAATTTTTCATATAATAAATAATAAATGAAATGGGCTGATTTATTTACTTTGTATTAGAATAGATATAACCGTATTGTATTTGAAGCTTGACCTAGGTAAAACGTCTTTTCTTTTAGTTTACCTGGTCGTATGAATAAGGTGGTCATAATGCAGAACAGCAAATTTTGTGCGCTAAAATTAGATATACTGTGATTATACTTGTTGACGATATATAGGTCGTCATATTAGAATAATGAATACAATATGTACCTATAAAAACTAGTAATAACTATACAAAACTCATAGCGTTAATTTAATTCTTCATGTTCTTAAAACCTGCAGAATAACATAATCAAAATGATCAGATGGAAAGTTAAGCATTTGGTTTTGTCCAATAAGCCCGAGAACACAGTTATTTCGTAATGCATTTTTAAGACAAAAACGCAAATTTAAAAATCGCACCTGCTCTATCCAAAAAGATTTGTATAGTGTAGTGTACTAATTTTGGGACAAACTATATCAAAATTATAGAAAAGTCTATCGGCTCTAACTCAAAATATGGCTAATTTTATGTTAAGGGGTCTGTAATTCAGCTTCTGACATACAAATTTTGATCTTTTCAGACTGGACCAAATCACTACTTTACCTAAAATGCATGCCCCAAATTTTTAACATGTAATTTCAACCTCTACTTACTATTGTATGCATAAAATATACAGAAATGAATTTGGAAGGAGTATGAAAAAATTTGCAAGTTATACATAGTCCACACTAGAGACTCTATTTGTAGACAACGAAAATCAAAGGTCGATAACTGTGTCCCCGGACCAATAAGGAACTATAAGGAGCTTTTATTTGCGAGTCGTAATTCCATCGTATAATATATAGTATCGTTTTCACTAAAATTCCACAACATTACTCACAATTTGTTTTCGATGCAAATCTTGTCACGGATAGTATCCAAGCGGGTAAAACGAATATTTTCCATTGAGTGCCATTCCTCTTCTGTGCATCTACAAAATATCAAATGTGTCTACTCAGTTGAATTCCTTTGTAATATTGAACACATTAACATTATACAATAAGGAAAATTAGAGAAAATATATTTCACTTACAGATTTGCTTTTAATTTTACCATTTAAGATATCATTTGCTTGAAATTTAAAGTGTTGTATTTTGATTTTGTACAGCACAAATCGTTTGTTCCATTTTAATATGTACAGTAAAAAAGAAATATTACTCAGATAGTTTCTACAATAATATTGTGGTTAAATAGAATAAATAGTTTAAGAAATTGAAATGGTCAAAATGGCGTATTCGGTATATTATTTGATTTTTCGTTGTTATAATTTGAATATGGTACTAATGAATAGAATTTGAGGGGTATGGATAACATTTGAATAAGGCTTGATTTAGATTTTGGGCGGGATTTTTATTCAATTTTCAACAGAAACGCGTAACACAATCGAATTCCTTCACTGTTGTTATATGTCCAGTGGCAAATATAACAGTTATATCGGCAGTGAAAATGACGGCGTTAATCTTGAAATGTTTAAATGAAATCAAAAAGTAGTTTTCCACTTAAGTTAAAGACATACAAAACGCAATCTAGAAATGTTTTTAATCACGCGGGGTTTTTTTTCTAAATATATTTGCCTCCTTTCTGATAATCAGGAAGAATGAAAAATATTTTCAGTTTGCCTGTATTGCTATTCAAGACTCTCAAATATGCATAACATTTTTTCGTTGTTATGAGCAAAGGGAGCGAAAAAAAAATGTTGGGTTATGCATGAAACATGAAACATGAAACACTGTTTTTTTGTTTAATTTTATTTGATCTAATAGAATGGTTTGAAATATAGAATCATATTTTGTTTCAGATATGACTTCAAATCGAGCACCCTTATTAGATAAATAACCTATACTAAAGTGTTACATACCTGGAAATTTATTCTAGTTGTACTATGTCATTTTCTCAGAAGATTCTACATCCAAGATTTATCAGACGAAAAACACACATAATCCATTAACATATATACATAAATATTAGTTTTTTTCTCTCTTCCGAAATACAACTTAAAGATACAAATGAACATCCTTTCAAACCCACCACAAGAAAGACGTGCGTATCCAATGACTTAAAACATAAATCTGGATGAACTGTATTCAAGATCTTTTTATAGTAATTATTCTACTGTTCATAAATACTTCGTTAAGTGAGTAGATGGTCAGCTTGATCTTAAATTTTGCCTGTGGATTATTGGGTACTCAACTTGGAAAATGAAAAGAAAATCATTACAAAATGAAATAAAATTCTTTAAAATGTTATAATCTAAAGATTCGTTCTTAATATTTAAGGTGTATTTTAAGTTAGCGAAAGTCAAATAACTGTCCATTCCTGGAAATAATGGGCATCGGCCCTACGGGCCTCCGCTCCATTATTTCAAGGAATGGACAGTTATTTGGTCTTCTCTATAACATAAACCACCAGTCTTAAGTATGACGACAATATGCAATTATGGCCTTCATGAAAAGTTTATATCCAAAATTATAAATACTGTATTTATTATACTGAACTAAATACAAAGATATAATTATTTTTATAAATCTTCAAATTTTGAGGCGTCTGCAATTTTTTCCAGACGTCAACAAACCATGAAACGTCACTAGCTAGTTGTTATTTTGACATGCAAATGTGCGCCAAATATAAAAGAGTTGTATTCACTACATGGATATTCCCGAAAAGTAATTTTGCATACGCGCATATTCCAAAACAAATATTTTGACTACGCACAATATGTCGCGGCAAAAGGGTTATTCTCCTTGAAAAAAAACATACAGTAATATCTTAATAATTGTATTAGTGGTTACTATAGTAAAGTATGACAATATTCGATATTACTCTCTGCATATGAAAAACATTATGTATGAAATTTTAAAATGTAATTGCAAAAGATTTGAATATGACATTCAAAAATATTTTGGGACCAGTAGTATGTTTAAATATGTGTTTTATATATTGTTAGAACATATGAATTCAAATAAACCCCGATTTGGTAACAAAAATATGCACCGATTTCGTGAATAGACATGTTTAAATGTGTACATTGTATAACATATTTTATATGCATCATAAAAGGTACATCATAAGGAATTGACAAACATGGCCGTTTTTTGACACCATGATTTTTACTCTAAGCACAGACTATTCATTGTTTGAGAGCATATTTAGAAATATGAACATAGGAAAAGGTTACAAGTTCATGTTCATATTCTGTCTAGTGTATAAAAATTTCAGGTTTTAATTTAAAACTTGCTGCTACATAAAATCATTAAAGATCGTTGAATATTGTAGCCATCATTACAAAAATACAAAAATAAAACAATACACGTGGTCAAGTTTCCATTCCGTTGTATATATAGTGTTCAAGATACAGTCGCAACGGAAAGATTGGATTACTCTCTGACACATCAACACATTCAACATGTTTAATATGCATAATTGATATTATTATATACGGACAAAAATTTCAGGTTTTAAATTAAAATTTGCTGCTACATCAAGTCATTAAAGATCGTTGAATATTGTAGCCATCATTACAAAAATACAAAAATGGAAACAATACACGTAGTCAAGTTTCAATTCCGTAGAATATATAGTGTTCAAGATATAATCGCAACGGAAAGATTGGATTACTCTCTGAAACATGAACATTGATATTATTATATATGGACAACAATGCTTTATCTAGATATTGTAACTCGAAATTATTTAAATCTGTTAACGGATAACCCTGAACTAATAGATTCAACAGGGACAATTACTGTACTTTTGAACTCTGCCAAACAACAAAATTGAACTTACTTTAAATAAAGCTAATACTAACAATGACCACTGCCCTTTCCTCGATCTTGATATCTATATCATTAACGGTAAGCTTAATACAAAATTTATGATAAAAGAGATGATTTTCATTTCCTATCGTTAATTATCCATTTTAGATGGTGACGTTCCTTGTCACCATCTTACGGTGTTTATATATCTCAACTTGTACGATTCGCTCGTGTTTGTAACAACGTTTTAGATTTTAACGAGAGAAATTTATGTATTACTGAAAAATTATTACACCAGGGTTTTCGATATCACAAACTAGTCAAAACATTTACTAAATTTTATCATCGGTACAAGGACATCATTCGTAAATATAGCTCAACATGCAGACTTCTTATACGGTCAGGTATTTCACATCAATCTTTTATGGTAATATTCTTTATAAAGCACAAAATGTCAGTATTCACCTCAGAAGCTAACAAAACCTTTAAATAGACTTATTAAGAAGGGATATAGTTACGATACTGTTGTCAGGTCATTAAAGATTGCATATTTTGGCTTTAATATTGATTCACTTATAGGGTCTTTGCATCGGAACTAAACACATTTATTTAAAAACCAGTTGTTGGCATGACACGGGTTATGCTCTTCTCATATATTTTATGATGGTATGATACTAAACCCTAACGGGAGGGATTGTGCCTGATATTCATATGATGAAGACATAATCTTTCAATCAGTTTAATTGAGGTCTGTAGCTGGCATGTCAGTTAGCTGCTAGTAGTCTGTTGTTATTTATGTATTATTGTCATTTTGTTTATTTTCTTTTGTTACATCTTCTGACATCGGACTCGGACTTCTCTTTAACTGACTTTTTATGTGCGTATTGTTATGCGTTTACTTTTCTACATTGGCTAGAGGTATAGGGAGGTTGAGATCTCATAAACATGTTTAACCCGCCGCATTTTGCGCCTGTCCCAAGTCAGGAGCCTCTGGCCTTTGTTAGTCTTGTATTATTTTTACTTTTAGTTTCTTGTGTATAATTTGAGTTTAGTATGACGTCCATTATCACTGAACTAGTATATATATTTGTTTAGGGGCCGGCTGAAGGACGCCTCCGGGTGCGGGAATTTCTCGCTGCATTGAAGACCTATTGGTGACCTTCTGTTGTTGTCTGTTCTGTGGTCGGGTTGTTGTCTCTTTGACACATTCCCATTTCCATTCTCAATTTTATTAATAAGACAGAAAGTTAGTCAACTTTAAATAGAATAGACAATAATTAAATATTAAACAGAAGAAATTTACCTTCAAGTTGTGAATCGCCGTCTTTTCTTGAAAGTGTGAATTTAGGAACAAAATGAGGTCCACAACATTCCCCGGTAACGTGATATAGTTGGGGATCTTGTCTAAAAATCATTAAGATACAAACCTTGATATTTGGTAGACCAGACGCGCGTTACTTCAATATCAAACGTATTGGTTTAGAAAAACTTTTCAGCTAAAAATTATCAAAATAGGTAATGTGTGTGGTTCTTTTTGCTTGTTTGTCATAAATGTTGTTTTAAAATCTTCTGAAATTGGATCTAAAATGGGCATTCCAATTCTTGATGTTATTCACATACAAAGTAATGTATTCGTTCAAATATATCAACTTTGAATGACAAAAACCTTTTTATTGATGACGTCATTGTCTAATTTACGTCACTGGTGAGTCTTTTGTAGACGTAACGCGCTTCTGTGTTGAGTTATTACTATTTACAACAACTTTTTGTTGGTGTCTTCGCTAGATTAATTTGTACATTAATTTTATTAGAACTTTTAGGCAGTTGTGTTGTATGTCTGTGATGTATATTTACATCGTTTTGACTGCTTGATCCCAATTATTATCAATCAACCTATTGTGTCTGTTTTAAAATATATAACAAAAGTAATGAGCTCCGAGTTAAATTCAAAAGGAGAGGTCCAAAAAAATATATTACCATTGCACAACGTTAAATAATATTTTCATTTGGCTCTAAAACATTCTATAAACAATTCCGCATCAACATTGGACTTCCCAATGTCAATATGAAACACTCTTCGCCTTTTCGTTTCACCTTTTATCTATCAAATAACAGATTTGTCAGGTCAGTAACTTTTGTTCAATGGAGAAAAATAATGAAGACATTAAATGAAGACATTGGTTGATTTGCAAAGAGTATATTTGCTCGAAAACTTTAGAATAAACCAAAGCAGTTCGTATTTGTGCTATGTTTTCGTTCTCGGAAATGAGGAATCATGACATCAAGGTTTTAGATGAGGCATGGACAAAGTTATTATTTATCATTTTATAGTTCGGTTCTTTCGTTAAAAGCAGTGTGCGTGGTGAAACAAAATTGTATTCAAAGAATTTGAACAGGAAAACAATATTCACTTTTTGAAACTAATGCATATTTTTGCATAACGAGCCGTATATAATTAGTGGACACAAGTATGCATAACTTATAAGTGAGTTTATAAACAGGAATGGCGAGCAAAGTATCATTTCATATGATCAAGTCTGTAGGAAACTAACCTTAAGAAAGCTTTTAGTTGATAAAATCAAGCAAACACGTTTTGCGTATCTCCTTGATACTATAGAAATGTGTATTACTTGAATCGTAGGACTTCGTGAAAAGGACATGCAGTATATTATTGGTTATCATCATAATCTATAAACAATCATTTTCTAGATACAACTTACAATTTTAGATCAAGAAACGTCGTTTATGAATCCGTCATTAACTATAAACTTAATATATGTAGTAAAGCAATGTGTACAGGGAATAAGATAACACGTGTGAATTTCTTCTTAAGTTAGTCTAAGTACTGAATTTTATATATGAAATAATGTATGATTAACTAATATATAAACGAAAATTATATGTTAGATATCATTTGATTGCATAATATTTTATTCGGGTATTGCAAAATGTTTAATATTTAATTTGTTTAAAACAGTATATAACATTTTATAATAGACAAACATCTTCGTATATAAACATTGTGTAATTAATCGGAATTTTTATAATTAGTATCATTGCATAAACAATGAATAGATATAGGAAGATGTGGTATGATTGCCAATGAGACAACTCTCCATCCAAGTAACAATTTATAAAGTAAACCATTATAGGTCAAGGTACGGCCTTCAACACGGAGCATTGGCTCACACCGAACAGCAAGCTATAAAGGGCCCCAAAAATTACTAGTGTAAAACCATTCAAACGGGAAAACAAACGGTCTAATCTATATAAAAACGAGAAACGAGAAACACGTATGAACTACATAAACAGACGACAACTACTGTACATCAGATTCCTGACTTAGGACAGGTGCAAACATTTGCAGCGGGATTAAACGTTTTAATGGTACCAAACCTTCTCCTTTTCTGAAACAATAGTATAACATCACAACATAGAAAGACACACTATAAAATATCAATTGGAAGGCTTAACTCAATCAAAAACGTAAATTAACACACAATGAACGAATAAATTTGATCTGTGAATAGTTTATACTTAATAATTAGTTTTGTATAAAGATTATTTTGAACGAATACTTTATATTAAATATTGTAAAATAAATTCTGATTAAAATTATAAGAAAACAAGAGTAAGTTATGAAAACCTCGTAAAACAATACAATTAATAAACAAGGAAGAAATCTTTTAGAATTATTAGAGGTTGATATTAAGACATCCATCAGTCGGTGCATATAGAAAAAACCATGATACTATGAAATTTGATAATTAGTTTATATCACTGTAGTAAATAAACCATTTTGTAAGACGTTTCGGTCACTGGCCTTCTTCAGTTTATTTATAATCCTTCTTAACTACCAGATAGATATTTTACTTTCACAATCAGTAAGATATAATATATGTTCCCTATTGGAAATTTTGAAACAAGGCATTAATTTATAGTTTGTATCAAATGGAATTGTCTTTCTTTGACGTTTCTTATCAACTAATACATGTGAGAACCTTTTCTTGAAAGTGGTCGCATGGAAAACATCTTAACATTTTGTTAGAGTAAAATTATTATGAGGATTAATAACCTTAATAATCCATCTCTCATTCCCCATGTTTTATTTTACGTTCCTTCATTTCGTATTCATTCTAGTTTTTGTGAGTTTTCAAGTGTTTAATATCAGATGCTATGAATTTTATTTCAAATGTAGAATGGTATTTTTAAAATGCTGTCATCGCGTGAAAACCACATACCTTGTTAATGCAATTTATTTATTTTTCGTTTGTTTACAATCAGGCATTTATTTGGGGAAGTAAACAATGGAATGCGGAGGAAATTGAATATTACTACCTACTTGGTTAATAAACAGATAATTATATAAGTGTGTTATTCATTGTCACCGGTTGATAATAATGTTACATATTTTGTTTTACTAGGTAAACATAAAAATAAAAATAATGTAAAGTAAATCACGTAAACGCTCCTTTTTTATTTATCAGCATGAACAAAGATCTAATTTTCTTCTTAACTAATTTAAAATGTTACTAGATAAAGAACTTGCATCCTAGTATACCTTTAAAATGGTAGTTTAATTAATTATTCAAAAATTGCAATGAAATTAAATAAAAAATGGTTAATAGTAATGATACACGGAAACAGTATTTCAGTATTTCTTGAACTTCATTTTCTTTTATAGATGATTAGCAAATGTTCCAATATTTTCCAATATTTTCATACAAACAAATGCAGTAAACTTTTAAATCCACTGAAATAAAATTCTAGATAATTATGAATATGTAAATGTTTGATCTATAAAACGCATATACTAAAAATGGAAAAGAACTACAATTCTTATGATGAGAAAAGAATCAAAGGGCACATTAAAACGAAAATCATAAAAATATTTTTATCTCTCAGTGAAAAGGAACAAAGAGTCACTGTTTATTGCACTTGAATTGGTGAAGAGATTAGAGTGCAATCATTGTTCATGTATAACTATATGGATAATCAACCAAAGCTTTATGTTACGTTTTATG
Organism: Mytilus coruscus; assembly: GCA_017311375.1. Taxonomy (NCBI): domain Eukaryota; kingdom Metazoa; phylum Mollusca; class Bivalvia; order Mytilida; family Mytilidae; genus Mytilus; species Mytilus coruscus. The sequence goes on from CM029598.1 coordinate 40,330,928, forward strand.
GCGAATACAACGTTGTTGTAAGTAAGCCAAACCAGTGTTCAATTAATTGATTTTATTAAGAATTAACAATACCGTTAAACTTCTTAACATATTTTAAATACGCCTAATTTTGTAGATTTTTGTTTTATCAGCTCTACAACTTTTGTATTCAGTTTGGGATTTCAAATATTTTGGCGTCGTGCAACACTGAAGAGACAATAATTTTCGAAATGTGAATACAGTGCAGTAATGTTGGTTTCTAAATGTTACTATTACCACTGGTCCATACCTTTTCCCTTCTGCTGGTGGAATATATGTCCCGAACGATCTCACCTGCTGGTAGGCAATATTTCGGTACATCGGAACCGGAATGAAAATAAGGATATTGCTACTAAAGAAAATATTTAAGAGTCAGTCTGCCAGAAAACCATGCAAAATTCAAAATTATTTTCTTAATGGCATGTCCAAAATATTTCTATATTTTTAAATCTTTTATAAAGGAAAAGTGAATATATATCTTAGACTTTGTTGCATCGTGTCTATTTTAGAAACAGCCTTATTTGCATAAATGTCTAAAATCACTTCAATGCTAGTGACAATGTGTATTGTTTCAACTCAATGAATTCTGATTTTCAACAGTGTTACTGGCCATTTAAACTTATATTTGCTAAAATGATATAGATAGACAAAAATAAAATATGTCAGGAAAGATTTCTCTCGAATGATTATTCGTTGGGAGGTATTAAAGAAGGCTTTGTATGCCACAATGAATTTTGATTGATGTTTGAGTCCATCAATCGCCTATAAAGTGGCATTTATTTTTCATGAAATAAGCCTCAGTGAATAGACCAATAAATATTGTCAAAAATATATAAAATCCAATTTTGGCAAATTATTGCAAGATATTGAAATTTGCATCTAACTTAAGTTCCTATATTTTGATAAATTTCTGATTTATCTAAATTCTAATTAAAACCTATTAACCCTAAGCTATGCATTAACTTAATACCTGAATACATAAAATTACTGCATGACACAGTTTACATACATATGTCATTATTTTTATCTAACATAGCCAAAAATCGCAAAATAGGGAACAAAACCAGTCACAGGTGTTCTGTGAGTTATATCCCTTATATTATTTACACTCTCCATTGTGAAAACATAATGTTACCATGAGTTGTCTTTGATGAAGAAGGAGACTAAGAAATGTTACTTCTCATATTTACTGGTATTTCTTTTAGCAATAACCAATTAATGATAATGACACAGTAACAATACCAATTTCATGGTGAAATAAGAACACACATATACATTTGATTGGACTGCAGTGTCTGGAAAGAAGTCAAAATGATTCCAGAAAGTTAACGTATTTTCATATCGCGCTGGATTTTTTATATTGATGCTAAAATGCTTCAGTTAAACATATGTCAGCAACACAATGACTGTTTGTTGGCATTTATTGGAGAAGAAGCTTAGGTATTCTGAAATGTTGTTGCCTAGAACATCCAGCTTCCAGCAAGGCGACAAAAGAGAGGGTGGCTCTCCGTGAGTCTGCAATGCCTACTAGTGGATACAAGAGAGGTCATCAACATAGGAACATCTTATATTACACCCTTCTCCACATACATACACATAGATCGATTTCTGATGACCATTTGATTTTTAGGGGAGAAGGGGATGTGATTGAGATTGGAAGATTTTTGGATCAAATATTAATTTTCTATATTTTCAGGGTAAATTATTTATTTTGCCATTGGCTGAATAAATATTTAAATGGGGACATGAGCTAAAATCTGAGGCAATTATTTATTTTTATAAACCTTCTGCAACCCCAACACCTCCTCCCACCCTAACACCACCCCCTACCCCAGAACATCTAACAGCCATCCCCTAAAACGTCTATAAGAAAATGACTGGTATTTTTTGTGAGTGTGTCTGAAATTTTTTTATTTTTAGAGGGTGAAATTCATTTTCTCTAACGAGCCTTCATACATAACATTTTGATGTATTTCATTACAGAATGATTGAAGAAAGGCAATTAGGTACTGCATTATTGAAGTTAATGTTTTCACTATTTTCTAGGATGGTTCCTATTTATTGACAATATTTCTGTAAATTAAAGAAATCCCACCACTTTAAATTTCTTGACAAGTATTCTCTGTTCTGATTATTTTACAATCATTTTATATGCATATGAACCTGTATTTTGACGAACCTTTCCCGTAAAACAAATCTTTCACAATTTGATCACACATCCATTGAGTGTTTCATTGAGCAAATGACAAAACAAAAACAAAAACCTGGGAATATCATACATTTTGTAATATATAATTAAGAGTTAAAAAACATCTTTGAGATCAATTGCCCTTCAGACAACAATTCACCATTGGATTATATTCATGTTTCTTCTTTGAGTCAGTATATGCTCTTTAAAACGGTTTTATAATTTCCATATTAGTACTAATATAATCAATATAGAGATATATTTGTATAATAGATTTTCTTTTTTTTTTCAGTTTTCAATTTAAAAGTTTTAATGTTTTCCTCTCATTTTATCTTTTGCAAGTTTTATACTACATATATCATGTGTACGAAGTATCCAGGACCTGCCTCACATCACAATGATCTGTAAACATCTGCTCAAATCAAAAGTTGTATGATTTCGATTTCATTTTCAACAGAATATGATCAAACTAAGATTTGTTTCCTGTTCCTCCTACCTTAAGCTTGTGCTAAATTTTAACTGATTTAGGAGAAAACTTAATTTATCCGGAAAGGATTTCATACCCGTCAATTAAAATATGCATTGTCTTGGTGGACCAAATTCTTGATGGTTTTATCCTTTGTTATTTTTAGGTCTAGTTCAGTACTGTGTTTTGGCTAGATAAAATTTACTAGCACACGTTCGTGAATTTGATATGGGTTATCAAATATCTGAATAATTTTATTAATGACCACATAAAATTGTAACAAATTGCCATTGGAAGCATGGAGACCTTCTCGAAAGCAGTAACATGTCAAACTGTACTTTATTTTCGAATCGTCAAACAAAAATAAGAAATTTTGACCAGATACATAAATCCTGTTTCCTAACCCAATCCCCTCCAACCCCCAACCCCACCCCCAACCCCACCCCCATCTTTCCCATTTCCCTCTCCCTTTTGTCAATTTTTCCAACCCATTAGAAAATTAAAGGCAAAACCACACTTAAAAATTAGACAAAATAAAATGCTCACAGGGCATGAACTCACATTTCATAAGAATCGTTTGACAGTGGCAGGTAAATAGATACGAATATTTTTACAAAAGGAGGTTTTCATGCAAAAATATGATTATTTTTTCTCCTAGAAACGACATACCATAAAAAGCAAAAAAAGTGCTGGCTTTACAGACCGGAAGACTGTGGAATCTAACCGTCATAATATATTTTGACAACCAATAAACATGGTTTTACAAATGAATGCATAAGAATTATAGAAATTGAAGTTATCAATACAAACCATATTAAAAAACAATAATGAGAGAAGGTACTCAAGTACTGAGGAAAAGTAAGCTTGTTGTGCTCCACTAGAAGTTACCATTGTATTGTTCTAAAACAAAGCAGTGTCAGTACAATTTCTAGTCTGTTTGAAACAACAAAATGACTCAGGTCATTTTTAGAAAAAAAACTTTAAGCATTATGTCAATATTTGCCTACGCTATGCTTAATCAGTTCCATGTATTATGATAGTATGGTTATTTTTAATTTTTGTAGGTACACATATCATTTAACATTTGTTAAGAATAAATCCTTCGTACCTGGCTCTGTTTATTACACTTATAACAAAGACAAATTAGATGGAGGATACAATGAAACAGCAGAAACTGACAATTTTCCAGGAGAAAATGTAAAGCCGACACTGATGATAATTCAAGTGATGAATCATTATTTGCCTCTCCGTAATGAAATTGCATAAAGATTTAAACAAAAGCCTCACTTCTTAGAATATCATATATGCATAGGCAAGCATGTATACGCCAACAAAAGATAGTTATTACAAAGTAAAACCTCTTTGGGATGAGACATGTGTAGCTGTTTTCATGAGCACAAAGGTTTTGCTACATTGTACATTCAGTTTTGACAACTAATTTGAATACTGCAGAAGGATGGTCTTTTCGATTTCCATTAGCCATTGAAAATTTTTAGTAGTAGGGTTAAGGAATTTGTACATGATATATGCTTAAAATGAAGTGCTACAGAAAAAGATAATTTTTTATCAAACCTTTAACAATTTGAAACTATTAAGGAACGATGATGGTACAAAGAAATCTAAGTCTGATGAGTGGTTACCACATCTCAAGTTTAGAGTGTATTTGCCAAATTTGTCAAACCTAGATCCAGCAAAGTCGTCTTTATGTAAAATTGAGAATATGAATGAAGTTGATGAAGATTTGCAAAACGCCTGGGCAGAATGTCAAGTAATGACATACCGGTGCATAGGTACAGTGTTTTAGTGTTTTACTTTCTAGTATTAAGTGCCTTGATACATGTATTTTGAATTAATATAAAATGATTGATTGAAACATATATAAATATATATATACATAAAAATCCCACAGTTAAAATCTAGATGAAGATAAACAGTGCAAAGATGTCATTTTGAACATGCAGAGAGATGTGGGTTTTTACATGTTGAAAGCATCACTGTGACTTTTAGATTTAGAACAGCAACACAAGTTCTGTGAATTTGCTGGAATTTTATAGATATGGTATGTGGTGAGTTGATAACTTTTCTCCACATGTCTTATTCCATTGGAAAAATTCATACAGTATCCACAATGATATAGCGAACAAACCATAACCCGCGTTCTTCTTTTACAAATCATTAAACAGGTCGGAAGGGCTAGCTTGACCTTAAATTATTGCCTGTCCTGAATCTATTTGATCCTTTTGTAAAGAGACTCGTTTTACCCATCCATACGATAACTGGGGATATATAATATTCATAATGTCGGTCTGTCTGTCTATCCAAGAATGGATTTAAACCAAACCAATGATATGTTTTGTGAGGGTTGTGAAATTGTGCACCATATGTTTGTTTTATCTGTTGAGTGTTTATGGGGAAATTTTGGACCAAAATGAGAAAATCAGTAGTGGTGAAGTGTAACTAACTGCGGCCCGCAACTCCTCCACAACCACTAAAAGTTTTATGTGAAATTTGTTCGAGATACTAATTGAATATTTTAGTTGTGCATCATATATTTATTTTCTACAAGGTGGGGCTCAGGAGGGATTATTGACGGGTCCAAATAGGATAAATATCATTAAGATATGATAACACCTGCTAAACCACAATTCCTTCCAAACTAATAATTTTACACTCAGTACTATCGTCATTTGCCGAAATCAGATTTTTTATATTTTGTAGATATATAATTAGGGTTTAAGAAAAACTAAATGACATTCAAATATTTTGGCACTTAAGAAAATATAGACTTTTAAAAATTAGAAAATATCACCATTTTAGCAGTTTCGTAAACTTCGGATATTCAGACCAGAATGAGTAAACATAAGAAAAACATGTAACCTCATGTATTAACATGTTTTGATATTTGGTACCAAAATACAGTTTTACGACATACTCTCGCCAATAAAACAGCAACATGATGATACGCACCAAAATTAATCCGCTAAAACTACTGAAAATGCCTTTTTGAGCTTTATTTTGACCATGAATGGCTATTTATTAATGACGCTCCATAAAAGACTAACGTTGAAAAGTTTATATAAATAATACAAGCTTTAATTTAAAAAGCATAGTATTGACGATAAAACTAAAAAAAAAAAAGAACAGAGTTTTATTGTCCAACGTGTTGCACATATTTTATCTGTCCAAGGGCAATAACTAAAAACTATTATTTTGTTTAATTCTTTAAAACTTTTATAAATACATGTATCTTAGAGAAATGTTGGCTTGGGAGCTTTACAATGCAATTTTCAATAAAACAAATACTCCAAGGGCATAACTAGAGTAAAAGAATATTACACGCGAGAGCACTTAGGGACTGGTCATTATGTATCTCCAAGTGGCCGGCAAAATGTTTTCAATTACCAGAAAAAATTTAATGACCCCCTTTTCACTCCTGTGGAACATGTGACCCCCTCCTGAAAGTGTTAAAAATGTTGACCCCCTCCCACCCCACTTTCCTTTCCTTATTATGCCTTTGTTTGTCAAAAGGGCCAAGCAATATTTATAAGGGGTGGAAACGGTGCGAAATGATATGGAACAAATACTTTTCTCAAGCATATTAGTTGTAGCCTAGGATATCAATTTTGTAAAATTTGTTATTTATCGGACAAGAAATTTTTCAATGAAAATCAAACACAAAAAAATATAAAATTATTATCAAAGAAAAGTAACTAAATTATCAGTCCTAATTTAATCTGTTACAGCAATAATAAGAAAAATTTAAGGCAACAATCCATTTCATAAACATGTACATCTATAGGAGTATCTTTCATCATAAAAATGGATTGTTATGGTGTGAAATGTAACATTGAGTAAGTGAAATATGTTAGGTGAGTAAAACAATAGAGGTTTTCCTCAGTTAAGTACCTTCAGTGGAGAAAATCCAATATTTATAGTTGGTCAAACTTATAGATTATGTTTAGAATAAGTTATTAGAGTAATGTAAGGACAAAATTGAAATTATATGTGCACCTATTACTACAATTAGGCATTTCAAGGTGTAAAAAGTAAATCATATATATAACATGTGTAGATAAGTACAAAAAACTTCTGACCCCCTCCCTGGAGAGATAAAAAAATGACCGGTCCTTACAATGCAACTTTTCAATTAGACAATATTTCCAAGGGCATTGGACTTTTAAAAATAGTTGATCGGCACCGATTTTCAAACTTGTCCGGAATATTGCTGATATAAATCTATGATAGAAATTATTTTAGATACAGCTTCTTTTGTAAATTTCTGTTTTATCAGCTCTACAACTTTTATATTCAGTTTGGGATTTCAAATATTGATAAGAAAATAATTTGATAAATTTTCAAGGCTTTTATTTGTGGCAAAAAAAATGCGAATTGGCATAATAAAAGTACTGCAAGTGAAAGAAAGCTACTGTACGCTTTAAATTTATCCTGATTTTATGAATCAAATATTAAAAGTTATTGATCGAGTTAGATGTTGGCTCGGCTAACATGTCGTTGATTGAATGAATATATACTTATTTAATTTATCTATTATAATGTTTGGATCGCATATACACATTTTTTTTTTTATCTAATTTCTGCACGCTTGTATTAATAAATTTTAAAAGAAAGCCTCATTTTCTGCATCTTTTCATCATCACCATTTACAGTACTATGAATTCGAAATATTCTACATCATAACCTATTTTAGTTGAGTGACTCACCTACATGCACGTGAACAACTCTGCAATTCTTTTACAAAATTTCCTGTCTCGATTGCTTTTCCTTTTCTTTAACTACACGACAAAGGATGTGTGATGGTTGAAAACAGTCTCAGTAACAAAGGAAAATATTTCTTGTATCATTATTTGTTAAATATGTACATGCACGGCTTGTAAAAAAGGAAAACTGCATAGTATCTTGAGAATTTTTTGGCTGTAATAAGGTCACAAGAATAACCTGCATATCAATTTTATCAAAATAGAACAGATTGGAGTGTTTTGTTAAAATTCCGTAGTAAAAACTTTATGCATATTCGAGACGAAAACATATACCTAATTTGATTCTTTACGATTGGAGTACCTTGTGCATAAAAACAGGACGATTATTCCTAGTGTTATGCTTTAGCATTGTGTATAGTGTAATGCTATAGATTTACTAATGTTATGCAATAAGAATGTACCAAGTGCGATTTTATCACAATGCATCAAGTATGATGCTTAAATAATGTACCCAGTGCAATGTTACAAGATTGTATCTAAGGTAATGCAAGGAGACTGTTCATAATGTAATGCTTTACGAGTTTGCATAGTGAAATGCTTTAAGAATTGTGTATATAATGCAAATGGATTGCTTTAATATAATGCTTGTTGATAAATTGTAAACTAGGTGATAGATTAATTCAGACCGTGTGAGATCATCATGGTTAGTCAAGGTCTTGAAACATCCCTTGTAGTAGAATGTGGTAGTATTTCTGCAGAGTTAATGAAACTAAGAAACTATTGTTTTATTTTATTTTTGAAAATTCATTCTTTAAAATGCTATAAAATTATTTCACATCCCAATCTACTATGTCTACCAAATATTAAAGACCTTCTCTTCATTTACCATTAAATTGCAGTAACATGTGTCACATTATTTTCTTTACCTCCGCTCTCTTTCTTGAAACTCTATTCAGTCATAATTTTAAAATGAGACTTGCGAAGAAAATTCTACTTCTACGCGTAACTAATACATGTAATGTACATTTGTTATCACGAATTCCTCTAGAACGGTTTTGCGAGCAATTACGTATTCTTCGCCTTAAAATTTCCAAATATTTTATATATTACTCTAAAGTAAAAATTTGGTTATTAAGCACTACATATTGATGTTTAAAAAATATTGTAATTACCTGCACTACAAAAGTCAAAAAGTCTGAAAAGACCAATTTTTATCTGAATTTGCATGAATTTTTACTCAACATTCTTTCTTTGTCTGAATTATTTTTAAAATTTTTTAACATAGTATGAATTTGTCTAATAAGGTTCTTGATTTTTCTTGACAAGTGTCTTGACAGTATTAACATTGTCTAAAAATTTCTCGACACTTTCTGTATCATCTGATAAGAGTCTTGATTAGTCTCGACCAATTCTTGACTGTCTTAAATTTGTCTCGATCAGTCTTGACATATTCTTGACATTCTTAATAATGTCTGAATATGTCTTGACATATTCTTGACATTCTTAATAATGTCTGAATATGTCTTGACACATTCTTGACAGTCTTAAAGCTGTCTGAATATATCTCGACACATTCTTGACGGTCTTAAAGATGTCTTGACACTATCTCAACAGTATAAATTTCGCCTGAATTGTGTATAGACACATTCTGCACTGTTTAAACACTTTCTTTTGCTGTTATATACTCATTTTATCATTGCTTAACTTAATTTAGAAGAATCAAGGATTTTATAGTAAGATACCCTTTAGGTGCACCAAAGTTGGAATACCCTAATGACCCCCACCCCCACCCGCCATGTAGTTTAATTTTGATTTATCTTTTATAACACGTTTAATTAAATTGTTTTCACTTGGAATATATGACGAAGTTACGGACAAACAGCATTTGAGATTTTGCCGGTCGAAAACTGCCGGTAAAATTTTCTTTCCTAAAATGGGTGACTTGAGGCAATTTTAAAATGTGAACCCCACCATTCATCTTGTGCGTGTGTGTGGCTAAAAACAGGAGGGCACTTTCGTTTGGGACAAATAATTTGTTCCCATCTTGATTCAAAACTTATTCATTTTTTATAACAACCAAAATCATATTTTTTTTTCAAAATTGAGTTGGATTTCATAATTTTGTTTTAAAACTTAATATTTGTTATACTTCCTCCTGAATTTTTCTCAAGAAATCATAGAACAATAAAATGTTTAGATCTTAATTATGCATGTCTGTTTGAGATCCATTTCATAAGACCAATGATTTCAATAGAAATCATGGATTGGACCCTTTATAAATACAGTTTTCTATTATTCCCGGAGTAGATAATAATTTTCTTTTAATCTTTGGGAAATTATTCAATTTGTTTTATGTTAAATTATTTCACTTCATAATTTTGATGAAGAAAATCCATTTTAATTCCAAAAGTTTTGATTAAAATGATGATTTTCATTTTCATCTATCAACAAACTTTACAATTGTAGTGGCATGGTCAGTCAACTGATAAGTTGCATGGCTGATCACAGGTAAAGCAGTAATTTTCCATATGACAGTCGCGTGTACCCTGGCCATGGGGTGTGTACAACTTATTTGGAATACCTTAATTTTATGGGAACATCCTGTCCACGTGTAATACTTATTATATATTGCAACAGATGACATTACACAAATTTTCTTCTGTTAAATCAAAGATTTGTATAGTATGACTATACAAATCCTTGGACGAATTAGGATACAATAATACTTTGCTATTTATAAAAACCACATTTTGGTACCATAATTGTTTATTTACAATATCAACATTTAATATTATGCATGTAGAATGAAATATGTCTACAGTATGATTGGTTTTAATCATTTAGCAATTATTTATAAGATTTAGGAATCAACATTTGTAATTATTTACAAATCCACATTTAAATTTATATCAACATACCTACATTTGTATTGTTAATACTTTAAATTTCATAGCCATATTTGTATTTATAAAAATATTTATATACACAAATTTTCAATTATTTTACATGTCCAACTTTTGTTTTGTTGTAACAAGTGTAACTTGAAACAACAGAATATTATATAAAGAGAAATAAAGATAAAGTTATATCATGTTTATTGGTCATGATTTGTAAAACTCAGAATTGTCAAGTATATTTAAGACACAATTCAAAATGTCCAAAATATGTCAAGCCATACTGAGAAAAAATAAGAATGTCGAGAATCTGTCGAGAAATTTCAAGACAGTATTCAAATGTCAAGAATTTGTCAAGAAATTTTAAGACCATATTCAGAATGTCGAGAATTTGTCAAGTAAATTTCATACAAATTTAATATAAATGAGAATTTGTCAAGAAAAATTTAGACACAAGTCATACTTTTGGAGAATGTCGAGTAATTGTTCATGCAAATTAAGACAAAAATTGGTCTTTTCAGACTTTTGGACTTTTGTAGTGCTGTCTCTCTAAAATCAAAATTTTGCATAGAAAGATATCTTTACTAAAAACGAATCAAGGTGTATCTGAGAAGCATTTTGAGTTAAGATAAGCCATTTATGATTAAGTAAAATTTACAAATTTGGAAATACGAAAATTTTGTTTTACCTTAAAGTACACATTTGGATTCAATACTGTGATTTTTTGTGAAGATTAAAGGACCTTTGGGAATGGCCCTTGTGTAGGAATAATTTAGGGACAAAAGAGTTACCTGTTTCTTGATAATAATATTTTCTTGTAGATTATAAGTGATAAAACGTTTGATTTTATTAACACGAATAGCTTAATAATAGCTTAAAAACTCCTATATTTTCCCTTTTTTATCGTGTTCCTGTTTGTCAACTAAAACAGCAATTTGCAGAAACATATTGTTTTCCCGAAAAGGAATAAAAAAAACATGCCACTTTTCCTTATCCACCGCGGAAATGAGTGATCAGTGTCTTAGATAGTGGATAAATGGTAAATTGATGCGATGAAAAGGATTTGTTTTAGAATTTATGATTTTCTAAAATGTACAATTTTTAAGTATTCAACACTTGAGGATTTTGCAATACATCTGGTTGGTGAAGTTTTTATTGCTTGAAAAATCCATTTAATGGAACATTTCAAACTTAATATTTATCAGTCATTTCACAAATTGCCACACATCCTTTGACCTTTTAATCATCTCCTCACGAAATTTTGCTGAAATCATTATATTTGGTATATATTTTTTATCTCTCATTTTCTTTTCTTGTCCCTGAGGTAACAGTAGAAGGAAATGTTCCATTTATAAGATGTATTTTATTTCTATACTAATCCATCAAAGCAATGTTTTTTCTTCTCCGAATTTGACATTCGTTTAACAAATTTTATTTGTTACGTGTTTTGTAAGTTATAAACACCTCACTTTTAGTTTAGCCCTAGTTCGTTATAAAAGTAAAATAACAAATATATCGAACTCAAGGAAAATTCAAAACGGAAAGTCCCTTATCAAATGCCAAAATCAAATGATCAAACACATCAAACTAATGGAAAACAACTGTCATATTCCTGACTCGGTATATGCATTTCCTTATGTAAAATGGTGGATTAAACCTGGTTTCATAGCTAGCTATACAAAATGTTCAATCAATGAACATTACCAAAACAACGAATAACATGAATTAAACGGTTATAAAGGAAAGGTTCCGATAACATTCATTCGTATGATTTTATGAATAAAAGAATGACATTTTAATAACTACCTAGAATGAACGAAGGAAATTCTGTGTGAAATCTTAGTTTAAGGAACAATAACGCTTATATGCTTTATATACAAATACGGTAAGGTCCACGTTTAATGGTCGCACATTTTCTTTAAATTTTGAAACTGATATAACTTGAAAAACAAACAGTATTATTTATTTACTCACATGAAACAAACCGGGATGCGGTATTCAGTACGTAGGTGAAACTGGGCGATTTTATCTAAACGCACGCAAGAACACCTGTATCGTTTTAAAAGACCCAATAAATTCAAAAGTATCATTTATCAACACCTTAAAAGCACAATCATCCTATTAAATATTTAACAGTTCAACCTTTAGAAGTAGTAAATAAGCAGCCTGGTGAATCTCATTCAAAGTTTGTACGATCACGGAAAATAATTGAATTAAATTGGATTAAAAATTACAGACAGTCTACCCTCTCGGTCTTAATGATAATATCATGGGAATTGGTAATATATCAAGAACCGATTCTGTTAACATTTTGGATATAGTTTCTAAAACTGTTCGTAAAACCGTTCTCATGGTCGTAGAAAAATCGCAATCAAAGAAAATTTCGGACCAATCATACCAATATTTCGGACCTAGTTTCTATTTCAAAAACAATGGCAGACATTATCTGTTAACAAAGCTCTGTTCATTACCGGTTAATAAGTTAAATAAAATTTTAGAGGAATGCAACACAATTTCATATAGCAGTCCTAAGTATGAAATCGTTCAAATTATAATGGCATATTGTTATTCTAAACTGTTTCCCAAAATTGATCGCCCTGAAGATCATAAAAACATTTTATCAAAATAAAGTATGTCAATAAAGGTTTTGATTTTGTAAATATTGCCGGTATTTTAACGACCATTCTGTTAAAGAACAAATTCCTGGATATTTTGATAATACTGAGCTCCCTCTTATTTGTTATATTTACAAGAAATCTACCCGGAAATATGTGTTTAATTATAGCCAATTGTGTAAAGATGTTAATATCAGTGAAAATACACCTACTTCATGTAATTGCAGTAATTCCGAATACATTTATGGACCCATTTCCCATGTTATATCAGGAGATCTTAACATCGTTCAAGACCGAGAGTTAAAATCATTCCTCAGTAAAGGACCTAAATATCGCCCCCCGTCAATCATTAATTGGAATGAGTGTCGTAATATCATCCACGACTCACTCCGTACTTACTGTTTAAAATGGATAAAACGGGAAAAAGCTGACAAAAAATCTTTGGACTCTTTTTTTAATTCAGTAATGAACATAGTTGATATACGTATTCAACATTTTAAAGAACATTTTACTCTTAACAACAACCATAATAAACCTATTTCTCGTATCAAACATAAACTTAAAGAACTAGCCAAGGAATTTGTTTTGTCCCGGCCGATAAAGCTGCTAATAATATCATTATTGTTTGACGTAAATTTTACATTGAGGTTCTGAAAAAAGAAATCACCAATTCACCAACATTCCAACTGACTCCATTTCAGAAAACGACATCTGTAACAAACATAAACTTTTAGCTACCTCTTTACAAGCAGAACCAAATACAATGAAAGTCCCAACTATGTACTGGCTTCCGAAGCTACATAAAACACCTTACAAATATAGATTTATTTCGTCTTCAAGCCATTGTTCCACTACTAAATTGTCTATTCTTCTTACCAGTTCACTTGGTACAATCAAAACCTGATAATAAATTGTTCAAATAAGGCCTTTGAAAATAGTGGAATTAATTACTTTTGGAGTGTCAAAACTCGTTGGAAGTACTTGATAAATTGCATGCTTATATTGGTGATTTTGAATCTGTTCAAAGTTTTGATTTTTCTACCCTGTATACCACATTGCCTCACATTCTCATTAAGAAAAATTCACACACCTAATTAAATGGGCATTTAAAAAGTCAGAATGTGAATACATATGTTCTAACTCTTTTAGGTCATTTTTAGTAGCAATAAACAAAAGAACTATGTCAATTGGACATGCTTTGATACTATATCTGCCCTTGAATTTTACTAGATAATATTTTGTTCGCTTTGGAGATTCCGTATATCGTCAGGTTATCGGAATTCCAATGGGGACTAACTGTGCACCACTTATTGCGGACCTGTTTTGTATTGCTATGAGTTACAATTTATGACTAAAATCAGCAAAGACCCATCGAAACAACATCTGATACAAAATTTAATAATACTTTTAGATATTTGGATGATATATTGGCTCTCAATAATGACGACTTCAGTATGTATACTAAAGAAATTTATCCTGTTGAACTTACTTTAAATAAAGCTAATACTAACAATGACCACTGCCCTTTCCTCGATCTTGATATCTATATCATTAACGGAAAGCTTAATACAAAATTTATGATAAAAGAGATGATTTTCATTTCCTATCGTTAATTATCCATTTTAGATGGTGACGTTCCTTGTCACCATCTTACGGTGTTATATATCTCAACTTGTACGATTCGCTCGTGTATGTAACAACGTTTTAGATTTTAACGAAAGAAATTTATGTATTACAGAAAAATTATTACACCAGGGTTTTCGATATCACAAACTAGTCAAAACATTTACTAAATTTTATCATCGGTACAAGGACATCATTCGTAAATATAGCTCAACATGCAGACTTCTTATACGTTCAGGTATTTCACATCCAATCTTTTATGGTAATATTCTTTATAAAGCACTAAAATGTCAGTATTCACCTCAGAAGCTAACAAAACCTTTAAATAGACTTATTAAGAAGGATATAGTTACGATACTGTTGTCAGGTCATTAAAGATTGCATATTTTGGCTTTAATATTGATTCACTTATAGGGTCTTTGCATCGGAACTAAACACATTTATTTAAAACCAGTTGTTGGCATGACACGGGTTATGCTCTTCTCATATATTTTATGATGGTATGATACTAAACCCTAACGGGAGGATTGTGCCTGATATTCATATGATGAAGACATAATCTTTCAATCAGTTTAATTGAGGTCTGGAGCTGGCATGTCAGTTAACTGCTAGTAGTCTGTTGTTATTTATGTATTATTGTCATTTTGTTTATTTTCTTTTGTTACATCTTCTGACATCGGACTCGGACTTCTCTTTAACTGACTTTTAATGTGCGTATTGTTATGCGTTTACTTTTCTACATTGGCTAGAGGTATAGGGGAGGTTGAGATCTCATAAACATGTTTAACCCGCCGCATTTTGCGCCTGTCCCAAGTCAGGAGCCTCTGGCCTTTGTTAGTCTTGTATTATTTTACTTTTAGTTTCTTGTGTATAATTTGGAGTTTAGTATGACGTCCATTATCACTGAACTAGTATATATAATTGTTTAGGGGCCAGCTTAAGGACGCCTCCGGGTGCGGGAATTTCTCGCTGCATTGAAGACCTATTGGTGACCTTCTGTTGTTGTCTGTTCTGTGGTCGGGTTGTTGTCTCTTTGACACATTCCCATTTCCATTCTCAATTTTATGTACTCATATTATTATGCAGTTTTACAATTGCTGTCATCGCAGATGGACAAACTACCTTGCTGAACGTTTGAAGTTTGAATCGAAAATGAGGTCCCCAAAAGACCAATGGTTATTTAAGATTGCTGAGGGATCTTCTTTAAATAGGATTGATTGATTGTTATTTGGTATATTTTATTTTAAAATATCAACAAATAAAATTATTTTATCTATCAATTAACTGTCTTATATTAAAATTAACTATAAAATTTCTGGCATGTTCAGGACGATGTTTAAGTAGGCCGCTGTATAGCTTAAAAGATTATCACAAATCAGGGTTGGGGTATCATTACTGCTGGTTTTTCCTGTAAAAAGATCTAGAAATGTGTATGTATTCCCATTATTGATTTCATGAACATATTGAATAGCTATTCGTTCAAATATATCACCATATCCCATGAAATCTTACCTTGCCTGTGTCAATATTTTTCTTATCTTTTGTAGTTATCAATTGTCCTATCTTTTGCAAGTTTTACTTCAGATGGTCCGCACTCGGGTCACTTGTCTGATTCAATTATTTGTACCATACCACAACGTTCAATAAAAGTTTTTCGTCGCTATAAAACATGATAAAACATTGTCATGAAAATTACGCATCAACATTGAACTTTGAACTTTTCTATTTTAATATAAATTGAGATTCATTTTTTGGTGTCTCCATTATCTATCAAGCCAGAGATGAACCTAGTCAGTAATTATTATTCTATAGAGAAAAATGTTGAAAAATTAAATGAAGAAACATAATCATATTTCCCAAGGAGTTTAGGAGACTTTGGTCGATATACCAAAACAATAATTGCTGCAAGAGGTCAGAGGACACCAAATCAGTATGTATGTGCTGCCATGTTGTCTTTCAGGGAGATAGAAAATTTTGACACACCGGTAGTTAGAGAGGCATACACAAAGTTACCATCTACTTATCTGAATGATAACTATTTATCATTTAACAGATTAGTAGTTTTGTTTAACCTGCCTAGAGTACATGGGGAAAGAAGACTTCTTCAACTTGATTCAGAAATTCGTAAGAAAATGGAGGAACAATTTGTTCGTGAATTTGGAAACGAAGAGTATGTTATTTGCATGTATTCATACTACGTGCCGTGTACAATTCCTGGGCACAACTGTGTAGAACTTATAAGTGAATTTGCAAGTCAGCATGGGAAGCAAATCATAATTTCCTATGATCATTGTTTCAGGGAAACCAACCTTAAAATTACCTAGGAGAATAATGAAAGCAAGCAAAAACGTTTTTGCATACCTCCTTGATATTACAGAGCTAAGAAAATATGAGAGATGTCTATAAAAGAAGTCGTTTGTGTATCAATCCAAGTTAACGTAAATCAAAGCTTCCTGTAAAGACAAGAGAATAAGAGAATTGACGAGACATGTTTTTGTATTATCAATGTTATAAACCAGTCTACAGAAGTTAACAAGTTTGAGTTCCAAATTTATAAAAGAATACTTCAAAAGGGAAAAAATGTTATATTATCCAAAGAAAGTGAAAACATACTGTGTTTATTATTTTATTGAAAAATCGACACTTAATTTGAAGATAAATGTTTTCAAATATCTGCAAAGATAATCAAACATTTGTTTAAAACATAATTATTGGTGATGTAGTTAACTTCTAGCATCGTTGTTTGAAATGTTAAGAAAAAAAAAACTTTTGTTATTCTTGTTTATTTACTTAATTCTTTGGTTTCGACAAGAAAATATACTCTATAAATGTAAGACAAATTTGGTAATGTTTAAGATTGGCATCTGTCTTTAAGGGCATTACATATGGAAATGCATTAACTTATATCGTTTCTTTTATATATATGAAATAGTGTATGATATATAAATATTTCTTATCACATAATGTAATAAACAAATTGATATTTTCATTGAATAATTTAATATTAAATGATACGATATAATATAATAAATATAATACAACATGATATAATATAATTTAATACATTTCAAAATGAAATAATACAGAAGAAATTTTATAATGTAATAAATATGAAATAATATAAATGAATATAATATAATATAAATAAATATAATATAATATAATATGAAAATATAATATAATATAATATGAAAACATAATATAATATAAAATGAAAATATAATATAATATAATATGAAAAATAGAATATAATATATCATAATATATCTAGGAAGGTAAAATCCCCTAAAAACACACACTTATCGGCGAATACCAATAAGTGGGGTTAAGAATAACTGATTTTGACAATTATATTACAGCACTGAAAGCTTCATGGGTCTCAACTTAATAACAATCAATCTGTCGAAGATTACTCGAACTAAATATTTGAACGCTTTTTGTAAAAACTCTCTTGTCTTTGGCATGAATTTAGAAATTAAAATCACGAAATGAATTTGGAAAAATAACGGATATTTATTTACAAGTAATTTCAAATAGGATGAAAACAGGTAGAGGTTATGCAGATATCAGAAAACAGATTTTTTTTGGGAAAAGATACATTAAATATTGCACCAAATGTTAATTCTTTCAAAACTAGTTAACAGGTAGATTGGTTTATATTAATGACATATTGGATCGTGAAAATCATCAGAAGGTCTTTTTAAAGTAAAGTTAATTAATAAGTCAAACTGGATTGCAGAGTTTAAGATGTTAAAATATATTCCATCCCAAATGAATGGCAGCAGGCTTTTAAAAAGAAAACTATATTAAGAGTTAAATCAATATATGTGAGAATAAATTGAGATGGCAAAATAAACAAATTGAAGCAAAAATATTTACAATAAAATGCTCTACATTATTTTAGTAGATCAAAATGTAAAAAGCCAATCGGTATCGATATTTGGACAAGATTTTAAAATTGGAATACGCCCAATATAAGTCATCTGTAAGCGATTTAATATTAAAATTTCAAAAGAAAACAAGTTGAAAAGATTCATATGGGACTGTTACAGTGTATTATTCCTACAAAGCAGTTACTATTAACATGGAAAGTTTCTATGGATAATAAATGTAAATTTTGTAAAACAGAAGAAGAACATTATTTGCACTTTTTTATTACATGTTCATTTTGAAAGATTTTTGGAGAAAGTACATCATCTTCTTACAAAATCCGATTTTCAAAACAAGATATCAGCAAAACATATACTATTTGGATACAACATTTCAAATCATGGGTATTATAGTTTTAACTTTTTGACAGTTTAAAGGTTTTGTATTTTCAAGTCCTACTATGTTTCCGAGTAGCAAAATTTAAATTATTAGATGTATATAATATGTTTATAAAAGAACTACGAAAGTTTATGAAGAGAACAAAATAATTTCTCAAAAATATTTTTATACATTTATAAAGATTGATAAAAAGAAAAAAAATAGTTTTTAGATTATGTAATGTTTTTATTACATTCTGTTTATTTTCCGGGATACTCAGAAAGCATTTCACAGGGATACTTCATTGGAGCTTGGACAGTGAAGTATAATTGTTACAGGCAATATGACGAATAAAGAGTATTTATTTTTTTTAAATGATGCTTAATTCGTTGATTGCAGTTAATGCGATTGCCTTGAGACTTATGATCCGTTGTCTTTTATCAACAATAGCCATGATATCAATAGGGAACGTTTAAGATATGTTCCTTGTCTATTAATACTAGTAATTTCATTTAGTCCTAGGGATACACGGTCTGAAGTCGTTTAATCCAAGACGGTTTGAAAGTTTTGACTTCTGAAGTGACTGGTTGAAGGAGTTAAAGTACTTTTACGATTTCATTTAACCGAGTCAGTTGTCAAAGTGATAATTATATCAGTATTTTCAATTTGGTAAGCACACTGATTTAAACGATTTTGAAATCGATTAGGTTTTCCTGACGTTTAATTGCTGTCTCATTGACATAGACTAAACATCTTGTTGTACTCAAATGATTGACTATACATTGTAAACCTCACAGGTCTATTGGCTTGAGGTCTTTCTGTCATGACCTTGGTTTGAATCTCATAGTAATTGGAGGCAAATTGATGCACGCTATATCATCTGTAATATTAACTATTACTCTTAGTAGTGATTTTTTAGAATGAAAACTTATTGTGAATCAAATCTGTTATAATTGATATATACTTATTGCTTAATTTCAAAAGATTCCCAAAACATTAACTGGCATGTTTGTGTAAGAAGAAGATATTTTGAAAATACTTAAATACTTACTCGTAAAATCAGTTGTTCTATTTCGCTGTTTTACGATGACTAAATTAAGACATGAATATCTAATCAATGCAAAATCGCCATTCAGTCATTCTGAGTTATTTCACGGTAACCTATTTCGATCAAAATAGGCTGTCAGCTGATTGGCTGTCTCTCCATTAGGGTACGACCAATAATCCAGGATGTGTGGAGCCTATTTAGTGTTTAAAGAATGCAGGCCCTCGCAAGAAGGAGATTGCTGTGAGGATTGAATCATTTAGGCTAAGTAGATACCTGTTTTGTTATGCATCAAGAAAGCAAGTACGAAGAGCCTTTACTGTTATTTTCTGCAAGCTTTTTGTAAAAGCTATCTTGTCCTGTTCTATTAACATAAAGAAGATTTTAAATTCTGTTTCGTTACGTGTGAGGATTTTAATCTCCTAATTACTAAAAATGTACTTTAGTTGCTTCTTTTAACATATAAAACTTACGCTTAAGTATTGTTAGATTGTGTTTTTCTCTAAGGATTGCTTATTGGTTTCTTTTGGGTTTTTCACAATTATGCCACTCTGAAGAAGAATAGTTGTAGGGTAGTAAAACGTTATTATGGTTTTCAAAATCTTACTATAAAGTTTTAAAACTTTTCATTTTTCGGCATATTCTTCTTAAACAATATTTGTCTGAAGGTGAACTTATTTTCGCATCTTCTTTTAACTTCTTTTAACTAACCGTCATTAATGATTTTTATATGTGGAAATGGAATTTTCAGAGAAAGGTGATGTGAATATTCACTTAATAATTTCGGTTTTTAAAGATTGAAAATGCATTTATTTAGCAGTAAAAATTAAGCCAATGGTTTGATTAAAAGATCGTTAATTTTCATTTAAAAACTTCCTGGTCTGAAAAACTTTATTTTGTTTAACGAATCATATTTGTCAATAAATACAAAAGTTTTCATTGCAGTTTGCTCAGGTCAAGATTTTTTAAGTTTTACTTATAAATCATTTCAAGGGAATTACTTATTATTGTAACCGAACTTATTTGTCAATTACAGATTCTAATTACACTTATCTTATACTTAAATATAGATCCCCATTTCCATATTTTTATTTATACACATTTTGACTTATCTTTTGAAAAATAAATACCCCTTGTTTACCATTTCCATGCAGTGAAGATCAAACGTTAAAAATAAATTATATATCTTGCATTTAAAATTGTTTTAAGGTCACGTAATTGTGTAGTTTTGCATGGAGTTTTATGACAAAGTATTTGTGATGGGTGTAAGACAAATTTGGGTAATTTAGTACATATGAGTACTTTTAAGAGTTTGTATTTGTATTCAGTAGAACAAGAGGGAATATTCAAAGTTTGCAAATTGCTCTCTTGATTCAGTAAAACTCACAAGGAATCAAAAGGCTTTATATTATTGCCAACGTCTAATTTCAGGCATATCTATCTATATATTTCTAATCATAGGCAGCATATTATTATAAGGTAAGGAAACAATTCCGTTGTGCTAATTTATTTGGGAATGTTTATCGTCTGAAAATTTTCAAAACGATTGTAAAATATTTGAAAACTAGTAATTGAATGTAAACAAAAGTTTTAACATTTCATGTTTACTTTCATTATGCATTTTGCAACAATGATGCATCTAACTTTCTTCTGCAACCTTATATATACACAATCTAGGTAAAAATATCAAGTTATTCTAGGTATGATTACGATAAAACACAAAAGAATTTAAAACCGGAATATATTTTAGACAGGAAAATAGTTTTTATAATGTTCCAGTCTTATAATGAGTAATTGAAATATAGCTGGCCAGAGCTAACTATATCTGATAAATTTATATTAACAATTACCAGGGGAATATTAAAACATGCATGCTTATGCACATGCTTCTATTGCTTTGTGAGATGAAGGTTTTTTTTAACATTTAGCAACAAATGATTACGTTATTAAAACTACCATTTGAGAAAAAATATATATATATTTAGTTTTGCACTCTTATTGTATCGAGAGGAAGTGGTTTTGACAACAGTTTTAGTCATGAAATTGTTGGTTTGACAACATTCCTTATTACCTGAATTAAATCTTGATATTTTATAAAAAAAAACCTTCTATGCGATATCTATGACATGCACTACAAACCAGAAAAAGTCTGACATGGCCTATATCTGTACTCGACTGAACTGATTTTTACTCCACCAGTCTGAACTGGTCTGAAATTTACTTGATATTAATCGACTGTAGTCTGAACCATACTAAACAGTCTGAACTTGTACTCGACCTTTACTCGACCAGTACTTAACCATTTTATACGAGTCTGAACCATACTCGACATATTCTAAACCATTCTCGACCAAGCCTGAACCATGCTCGACCTAGTCTAAACCATACTCGACCTAGTCTGAACCATACTCGACCAAATCTTAACCAACCTAGACCTATATTTTGTATCTATCTATTGTATTTCATCAATTTAGGAACTGTTATACATATAAAATGTATATCACATTTAGAATTAGAATAAAACAAGGTGATCAAATTTCTGGTTGGATTAAAAATATCATGTAATAAATTAAGTTCGTTAAATGAATTTTTATATACATGATATCATGTTCACATTGATTTATGCACATTAAAAATACTAGAACTTTCAACCATTATTCAAATATCTTAAATGTTATTCAAATTTTTTCATCAAATTATATATAAATAGTATATCAAGCAACTTAATAAATGTTAAAATTGACACCTTTGTTTTGTAAAACCAAAAATTTAATACAATCATAATAATAAAACTTTCAAAGCAATCCTTGATAACCTTTTAAAAAGGAAATGTATTCCAAAGTTGCAGTAGAAATTCATTTTAATTAAATTCAAATACGTTTTGTCAAAATTAAAGACATGGCATACAAGAAGCACTTTAATAAGGTTTAATGGTTTCATTACCTCAGTACAGGTGTGTTTTACAGGTTAAAAACATATTTTTCTTAAACTAGTGTATTACTTATCTAGTGAATTCAAAAGGCCTTGTTATTTAAGTTTTACAGGATGTTGTAATTTTCAATGGATGTTATTTAAAATTTATTACTCTCTGACCAGGTGTGATCTTTTTAATCAGTGTGCCCAAAGCAGGAGGTATTACTTTATAGTTTACCCTAATCAGAACAAACATTTTATTCATTTCTATAATTTTTATCCCTTTTAAAATATATATATATATCCCAAATTATAAATAGAAATAGATATATTTCTGATATATGGTTAACAAATGTCAGTGATTTTGTTGGCTGTTGTTACCTCATTAAACAGATATTTATATAACTATTGTATGTAACTATGAAACCTAAGTACAGAAAGTCACAGGACAGAAAGTCACAAATTTGATAGGACAAAAGTCACAAATAATTTTTTACAATTGTTTGAATATTTATGAGAAAGATCTTGAAATGTTTTCTTTTATTACACATATTTATTTTACATATTAGGAAATTGTTCATAAGACTTGATAAATAAAGATTTATAAAATTTTAATCATGCAAAGAATATATTTCTTGGCACCATGAAGCCATTAAAGTACCAAGACACTCTAACATTTTGTTTTCTTAACACCTACTTGATCATTATTGATATTATTTCAAGAAAAATACAAAATGTTTTTGAAAATAAGTGATTTATTGATCATAGAAAAATAATCTCAAAACTGAATTGTGACTTCTTGTCCTGTGACTTTCTGTCCTACATTAATTTTTAATTAGGAATTTAGGAAAATCAAGTTTTGTTTATAAAAAAAAACACATGCCAAACAAAAAGCACCTTGTTGTTAATAAGGTTTTATAACCCTCAGTATAGGTGTGGTTTTCAGGTAAAAGAAAGTTTTTATTTAACAAGACCCAGACTTTAAAATTAGATAATTTAACTATCTCGATTTGACAAATCTAAGAGAATCATGTATTATTAAGGATTTAAAATTAGCTTTTATATATTTCTTTATTCAATTATGGCTGTTGTTGTCATGTCAGTTAAAAGAAAGTTATTTTAACAATTAAAATTATAAACAAGAGGTTATTTGGTCAAGTATGGTTCAGTCTGGTCGAGTATTGTTCAGACCTTTGGTCGAGTATGGTTCAGACTGAAAAAAAAATGGTCGAGAGCTGGTAAAGTATTGGTCGAGTACAGGTTGTGACTAGGTTAAGACTGTTTCAGACCGGTCCAGTAATAGCTGAGACTATTTTCAATAGCAAAGATAAGGGTCAAGTTCAAATCAGTACAGTCAAATATGGTTAAGACTGGGTCGAGTAATATTAAGTAAAATTCAGATCAATTCAGACTGGTCGAGTACAAATCAGTACAGTCGAGTACAGATATAGGCCATTTCAGACTTTTACTGGTTTGTAGTGATGCTTATTGAGATTTCCAAATACTTAAGTAGTTCCAGAGAAGAATATGAAAATGTGATTTTCGTAATAGGTCAAATCAAAAGTTTTGATATCAATTTAATGATGTATGCCACCTGATTAATAGATAATGATGAAAATTTGTTAAATATCTCTAAATCTTCATTACAAAAAAATGAAAAGACGTAAATGGAGATTTGAATAATCACGATAACATAATACCTTTTTTCATCTATTTAAAACATTGTGATGATGGGTTGGTGTTCAACACCTAGTTGCAAATATAACATATTTTTTTTTCTTATTTATTGTGATCAACAGGATGTCATACCATTGTTATTTGTCTAAATGTTGTTAGCTGTATTGAAAAATAAGAAATTATACATGCTTCACATCATGCCCAAGAACACTTGTTATACATTGAAAAATCTATTACTAATTTTTGTAACAAAAAAAGTTATATCATGAAAATGATTTTGTTTAATTGCTTTCATCGCAGGAAGACAAACTACCTTTTAGAAGTTTGAAGTTTGAAACGAATGTGAGGTCTAAAACATTCCACCGGTTATTGGAGATTGTTGTTTGGATTTTGTTTACCAGCTAAAAATATATCATAAATTGGGTATTGAGTTGTTTGTTTGGTTTTTTTTCATGTCATTTCTATTGTGGTTTTTAAATCGTCAGTGAATAGATCTAGAAATGTGCATTCCTATTGTTGATGTTATTTACATATTAAAATAGATATTCTTCCAATTGTGTAAACGTATTCCCTTAAATAATAGCTTGCATTTGTCAATACCTTTTTTCATGTTCTAGTAGATAATTGTTCTTTTTTCTTGTGGATTTTTTCCCCTTCGTTTCTCCTAATTGTCTGTCCTTGAGTCAATTATCTGTTAGTATAATTATGAAATAATTCATGGGAGCTTGAATTTATACTGATTTTACCACCAGTTGGCCCTTTATGCTAAATGTTTTACATTGAGGAGTGTGATTGGAACAGACCGATCAGCTGACATACAATATATTTATAAAATGGGTGTGTAATCAAAGCATTTGAACATATCATATTAGAATAGATTTTGTGTTGCTATATAATATTCTAATGGTAATAATTAAAGTTATTATATTCAGGAAACGGACACAATGGCGGATTCAGAATTTTTTAGGGGGGCACCAATACGAATTTTTAAAACTTTTCAATTTGTCAGGAACCTTGAACTCAATATTTGAAAGCTGACAATTTGAAACTGCTTTTTACATTGTATCATAGGTCAAATTTATTTGTTCAGTGTATGTTCAATGGTGTTAATATGTCCTTTGATTGAGTTAAGCTATTTCAGTTGATATTTTATAGTGTGTCTTTCTATGTTGTGATGTTACGCTATTGTTTCAGAAAAAGGGTGAAGGTTTGGTACCATTAAAACGTTTAAACCCGCTGCATTTGTTTGCACCTGTCCTAAGTCAGGAATCTGATGTTCAGTAGTTATCGTTTGTTGATGTGGTTCATAAGTGTTTCTCGTTTCTCGTTTTATATAGATTAGACCGTTGGTTTTCCCGTTTGAATGGTTTTACACTAGTAATTTCTGGGGCCCTTTATAGCTTACTGTTCGGTGTGAGCCTAGGCTCCGTGTTGAAGACCGTACTTTGACCTATAATGGTTTACTTTTATAAATTTTGACTTGGATGGAGAGTTGTCTCATTGGCACTCATACCACATCATCTTATATCTATTTACTTATCGAGCAGACAATTTTAAGAATGATAAAGATGTTTGGTAAGTCAAATTGATGCGTTTCTTAATGCTTAGACTTGCTGACTTAGGAAATATTTCTTTAGTATTTTGCTAGAAATACAACTACACATTTACTTCGTAAAGACAACTTGGCCTAAGAAGACAACCTTTTGATAATAGTTTGGGGCAGAAGGATTTTTTGCAAATTGAATATTGATTTTAATCTGTTGTTACGCATGCTTTTAAAAAAAACGGTTCATAAAAGTCGTTGATACTTCAGAAAAAGAGCGATCTGTGATTTTTTTAAGAAAGGGGACAAAATTTCAAAACACATGAAAAAGTTAAAATTTGTAAGAAATTCATGCAGAGCGGGACTAAGTGAAAAATAGTTTAGATTTTTTAAATCACAGAATGATATTCGAGAAATATTTAGCAATACCGTTACTTATTTTTTTAAACATTAATAAACTTGCTAAAAAGGAAAAAACGTTTAAAATTTAAAATTGTCTTTCATTGTCACACATCCACATATAAGGTCCCTAATTAGTAATTAACGAACAATAAGTACATATTTATGTATAAAATCCATCTACACCCCAGTTCTATTGTTATACTTCATAGTTTCTATTTCTGAAACAAGTGTAAGTTGAATAGATCTATTGTTACGAATAACAATGGATTTTGACAACAGGGTGTGACCAGCGGGGTTTCTGGAAATCCTGCTTCTACATCCTGTAAACACAGTCCATTGTTATTCATAACAATAGAAATTGATTGTTTTTAAATAGCATGAACATAAGAAATTACTAATAGTGTTCACTACAAGTTGTTTCAAGATTTTAAAAAACACATTTTAGGAAATTCCTATAGCGAAAAAAATATTAAGCATCTATTTTGAAAAAAAATCCTTTAAATACTCTTTTGCTTGAAGGAAAACTTTTGATCCCAGTTATATGTCTCTGCTCTAAAGCATACATCTAAAAAACTCCAGGACCCCCACCCTGGATTGCCCCAAAAGGGAGTTCCTAAATATTCAATCTGTATTTTTGTATGTTGAGCTTGTCTGGTCGTTGGGGTCCTAATCCAGACACACCTATCCCTCAGTATGTCAGAATATGAATGTTTGTTTATTCTTGAGAAGAGGGGTTTATAAAACCGTAACATATAAAATACATTTATGATTACCTTCATTAAACTGATACAGGTAAGTACTTTGGGTTATAATATTGCCTTTATCTTCAGTCTCTTCTACCAAATCTAAAGCTTGACTCAAAATGTCGTTCGTCTTATACCCATCCATATTGACAACTGCATACAAGGAGCATGATGTATTTTATTTGTAATTAGAATGCACGAAACGGTCACCCTTGACCTGCTGATCCATATTAGCACATGTATTTAACGGGAATATGCAAAACAGTAACTTTGACATTTTAAAATCTACTCACTTGTCAAAGTTTGAACGAAGATAGCCAAAATAAGGTTACTAGTGGGGTTTCATGTAAAAAAATGTTTTCTTATAAATCATGGTTTGATATTGTCAATAAATATGCTACCCGTACTTTTCATTTAATAATCAATGTTAACAAATATAGGGTTTAGCATCGAGTGTACGTTTGTTATACACCTCGGGATACGGCGTGTCTTGATAAGAAACCCCTCCGGATTCAGCCGTCGGGGTTTCTTATCAAAACCCACCTATCCCTCGGTGTATAACTATTACTGAAATTGGGAATAAAAGACAAGTTTATTTTAAGTGATACACTAATGGATAAATCATTCAGATTTATATTATACTCTATATGGTGCACCATCATTGCAAACCTCAGGGGTTTTACTAGCACCCGGTGACAGTCATATAAAATAATATAATATATCTTATTATATAAAGATGTCTGTATTAAATATTGCAACAAAAGGAAATGACATCTATTAAATTTTTAATGATAACGTTAGATTAAAAGAAAAGGAAAGGAATATAAGTATTATATCACTAGTTAAAACGCTACCACTATGTTATACTATTATTATATAAGTAAGGAAGTTTTTGGGGGAATTTTTTTTAAAAAGACGGAAGATAATTAAAGCACAATCATAATTTGAAGAAAAATGTTGATTGGTATATACCATATAGCGGTGTATACGTGAAAAACAAGGAGATGCAGAGGTTGACATATTGTCGTCAACAATGGAATGAAGAGATGTGATAATTTTTATCAATCTCTTAAAGTTGCGAATAAATTTAAAATATACTCGCAATTATCTGCTTTCGATACTACATTCCAAAGAGCAACCACTGACATTATTCCTGACTTGAGATATGCTTGGCGGATTAAAACCACGTTAGTAGTATGTACTACAGTGATTTTACTTAGATGCCTTTTCCTATAATTGTTTTCGTTTAATTTTACAAGCTCAAATCAGGTCTTTAATTTTCTATTTAATTTTTTTTATTTCTTTGTTTATCAGAAGTCAGGTTTTTATGATTCCACCTCACTATGATGTTAAGGGTTTCGGTGAATAAAACAAAAAATGAATAATTGACTACATTTTCTATTGTATAAATATACATTATACAAATATCAACGTTATAACAAAAAGGAGAAATGAAGAATCACACACACAATCTTAACTTGTACTTGCATTAACATAACATACATTATTTTGTGTTTTACAAAGAAAATGTTATCTTTGTAAGATTTGCTTTTAATAAACAGATAGTAATAGTAACTTTTTTTCTTTTATTTTGTTTGTATCAAAGGTAACTGTTCCTAATCAGTAAAGATGTAATCTACTGGGGCCCCGAATTTTCAAAAAAATTGTGTAGTACCATTTTACTTTGCTATTCATTTGCCTGGTAATTTCTTTTTGCTCTATAATACTCGGTTTCTTGTCATACAATATGCATTTGTAAATATAGTTCTTTGCAATAATAATCATCAAATTAAAAGAGAACTCTCATTTATAAGACCAAGAAAAATGTGTTTCTTTGACAATCTAAAGTACACAAAATAATGTATTAATTGTCGTGAAAATATTCCATATCAGATATGTTATTGGACACTCATAGAACAAATTCCCCATGTGTTAATAAGAAACTTTACAAATTGTACAAAGCTTTTAATTCTTTAGTTTGAATTTATACAGGAGTGTATTACTATGCTCAAATATGTATTGAAAATTTCTTCTATAAGTGTCTGTACCTGATTTCTAAAATGATATAATAATCTGACCAGTCTGAAATTTCTATACTAATCAATTTCTCCCATTGCAAGAAATTTTCTGTTGGCAGTTGCATATTCAAGTCTTCAAAATATTTGTATTCAAATTTGGTCTTTTTGTTGTACAATACTTTTTCCAAAACAAATATTAGTAAAATTCAAAGTTTCATAATTTACATGAGCAATGTTCGTTTTAATTTGATCTTTTATATGCTTTCGAATTTTGGCTTTGAGACAATAACACTTCAAGAAATTAAATGAACAAACGAATAAAATAATGCTTAGTCTAGTTAAAACACTTAATGCCCGTATAGTTTACTAAAAACACAAGTACAAGTAAAACTATGATGAACAATACCTTACTTAACCAACTTTGTTTTAACTATTTTAAATTAAGTTCAAAGTATGTTTTACGATGTCAGTTGTTATTCTGCGGTTTATGTTGTAATGTACTATTATATTATTTATTTATGTATTTCCCTTTGCTTAGTGTTCTTGCGTTTGTTTGTACTTTATTCCTGTCAATTAGTGTTGTCATTTTAGCGGTATTTTTTACCTTACTATATAAGCGAGAGGTGGCTAGCCATAAAACCAGGTTCAACCCACCATTTTTTCTTAAAATGTCCTGTCCCAAGTCAGGAATATGGCAGTTGTTTTCATACAGTCCGTTTCTATGTATGTTTGCGTTTGCTTTTGTTGTAGTTCAGTGTTTCTGTTGTTCCGTTGTTTTCCTCTTAAATTTGACGTGTTTCCCTCGATTTTAGTTTGTTACCCGGATTTGTTTTTGCTTAATCAAATTATGGCTATTGAACAGCGGTATACTACTGTTGCCTTTATTACTACTGGTGTGAAATCATCCCGTTTATCCTTTGTTATTAGTAGCTCTATCAGTAGATTTCTTGCAAAACATTATAACCAGTACAGTAATACGCGATCATGTGCCAACCCAAAATAAATCGGCATATCATTTACACATCAATCAGAAAAAAAAAACAGTTTAGGATTGTTTAAAAATATCAAATAACTAATTAACTTCATTTAAAAAGTAATGATAAAGTCGACATCGTTCTTACAGCCAGGAAATATTAATTGTTATAATTACCTCAAGAAAGACACTTTAACAAAATGGGGTTTGTCTATTCCATAACAAAGATCCAACTCAATTTTAACAATAAGAATTGGGAAATTGCAACAATATACTTAAAATAAAACAAAATGCACGGAAGAAAAAGTAACAAATAAATAAACAAAATTTAGAATAAGAAAAAAAAACAGTCAAAGAAAAAACAAATACCAAAAGCAACAAAAGCCAAAAAGACTGAAACAATCCAACAAAGAACACACAAAAAGTAAGAAAAACAAAACATGAATGGAAGAAGAACAATCAAATCAAACTATACAATGTAGAGTACTTAAAACAAGGACAACGAGTAATCAAGAAAAAACATGTTTTGGCGATGTGGAAAATCCAATAAGTGCAGTTCGGACTGAAAAGACAAAAAATAAGAACAAAAAAAACTGCACAGACACTAACAGTTCAAAATTGCAAACTACATAAATAAACGCGCATACAAACAATGTAAACATACGTCATGACTCTAATAGACCAACCATTTAGGATAGCAGAACAGTATAGCTCTCTTCATGTTCGAAAGCCTGCATATATCAGCGTATAGTTAAAATTTGTTAAGATTTTTATTATACTTATATGAAACAGATTTGTTATAAACTTGTAAACTGTACTTTCATAAATACAAAGAACTTTGCATTCCGATTTTGTGTATCCTACAATCATGCCATCACATCAAAACATACGATCAGATATGTTTGAAATATCCTCTTAAACATAGGCGTGTCATTATTCATGTCTTCGGACCTTCTCGGACAAAAGTCACTTATTGTTATGTTGCATTACGAATGCTACGTTGAAAAAAAATTTTAATTGCTCTAGAATATTCTTGTGGTACAGTGCAACAAATCACAAAATGACAGTGTCCATTTTAAAAAGAAATGTTTGTTTTGTTAGTTCACTATCAAAAAGGTTCAATTTTCAAACAAGAGCACACAAAATGTCAAGGATTTTGGGATATTTTGTCGAAAGACTTCTGAATATACCAGTCTGCATGTGCTGTCATAGTTTCCTGCTATGTAATAGAAATTTGGGAAGTTAAAGATATTGCAGGGTTTTCTGTCAAGTCAA
This sequence comes from Mytilus coruscus, assembly GCA_017311375.1. NCBI lineage: Eukaryota > Metazoa > Mollusca > Bivalvia > Mytilida > Mytilidae > Mytilus > Mytilus coruscus. The sequence continues at coordinate 40,362,287 of CM029598.1, forward strand.
ATATTTCCTGGTCTTGAATGACAATTTCCAATATGATTATTAATCATTCGGTATATATTTTTTTAATCTTCCTGAAGCTGATACCTGTTTACATGTTGAAACGAGGTCATTGGATTCGGATTCATAAATTTGTCAGGTATTCTAATTATCCTGCTTATACAAAAAAATGTCAAGGGGATATTAAACTCGTAAGTTGAAGGGATATTGACAACGCCACGCCAACCAAACAAACAAAAGACAACGAAAAGATAGACACAAGTCCACAAATCACTACATAAAGACTTTTGACTGAGCACCGAAAACCCAACCAAAACGTAAGGTTTATCTCAGATGTTCTGAAAGGTTCTTCCAATCCGGCTACCATTTTCAATTTTTTTATCATTGTCTTGTTTTTAAACTTGAGATATTTATAACTGGTTATGTTAAACTTGGTTTGTTTCTTTTTAATTGATCTACGAAATTTTAACACCGGTAAATAACTGTTGACTTTATTTAACCGTTAACATATAAAACTATATTAATATAAGTTCCCAAAAAATCAAATTTGAAAATTTTTAATTTTTCGAATCTCTGATGTATTCATTTTATGATTTCTTTATAGTGATTACGAGGTACAAATTTATCTATTCCTTTTCATAAAATCTTCGACAATTAAATGAATATACATGCAGCAATCTTGGTCAACAAACGCATACTAAATATATAAAGCCGCGCAAAAATGTTGCTCAGTCGTTCGTCTTTATCTGGTGTTTGGAAGACCACTGTTTGTCTTTTCTCCGGTCTTTTTTTTTTTTTTTTTTTTTGCCTTCGTTCTGCTGATATATCTTCGACTTTTACATTTTGTTTATCACTTTGATATCTTTGTCATAAATTGTTGATAAACAAAAACAAATCTTTGCAGTAGGTTTTTATACACCATACTAAAATTCATTAGATTAAATAACATTGAAATAGTTAAGTTCGAGTGAAAATCTTACCTTTTTGGAAAAGGGCAGACAGTCTACAAACATAATTTTCTCTTTAATGTACCTTTGTTCCTTTTCAAGCTCGTAACTTTTCAAGTTGAAGTCGGATCGGATGAACCTTGCAGAGAATGAAGTGAAAAAATATATCTTGATTATGTTTTTCTATGCCGTAATGACATTTCAAGTTTTGTAACAACGCTTAAAAAATGCTTATGAATGTCTGTCCGTCTTGAGTAAATAGTTCACTCAGGTTCCTAAAGGTTGAACTATGTGTTGTAAGGAAGACAAATCATTGTTGTTTTTTGTAGTAGGACACAATCATGTAAAAAGGGAAGAAATAACCAATTCCAGATAAAAACAAAGATTGTGTCCTGTTATTACAAAAATAAGACAGATTAGTTAATTTTTTAAATCAATCACATATCTTATTACTACTTATCAATGAAGATAAGATTAGTTTCTGAACTTTACATACTTAAGTACTAAAATATATCTGCATATGGTAACCACACATGAATTTGAATTAAGGATATATCTTGATCATATCTATTGTTATTGAAGTTATTGTTAGAAAAAGTCGGAACATACCAAAGGGATATTCCAAATTCACAAAACGAAGAGAAACTGACAACGACATGGCAAAAAAAACAACAAAACACAAAAAGACTAACATCAGTCTTCAAAACTCTACTTAGAACATTGAATACTAGTCATATGAATTCCACAAAAACTTTGGAAGGATCTCATGTGTTCCGAATTGCGACGGAAATACTGCTTCATATGTGACATCCATCGTGTTGCTGAATAAACATAGTGTACATAACTATTCCCCTTGTTCAATTGAGACATTAATAACATAATCTCATTAAACTGCGGTTTTTTTTTACAAAACGGGGAATCGCTGATACCAATTTTTTGTTTTAGGTCATGAAAAATATTACTTTGTGAAGAACCGTACTGATTCCTAAAACAAATATAGCGAGGCCGATATAATCAAAATCCTAGACATTTTAATTGACGCCAGTTTGTTTAGTCTGGTTGGTTGATATCAGTAGATAGTTGATATTCCAATAGGTACGAATGGTACATCTGGTCAACTGCATGACTGATAGGCAGCTTTTCACTATATAAGAATCAAAACTTAAGACTTTTGTGGCAATATTGACCGGTAATCCCTTCGTCTTAATTCTATATATATGCCTTAAAGAAGAAAAAGTCTGCAAATTAATAATCAAAATTTAGACATTTTATCCAAAGGAACCAAATCATTGAGAATGGCTATTAAATACTTTGGTGATATTGACCCATTACCTTTCAATTTGGATCGGTAATAGTTTTTATAGTACTCGACCCAAATTTATATGGCTGATAGGTACAATTATATTATTTTTGACATGACCTTGAGCTCTGACATTTTACCTTATTACCAAATAAAAGCAAAAATTGTTTTTATTGTATGCGTCTATTTTTTGCCATTTTCGACAAAATATCTAATCAAAAAGGGCTCAGGATCAAAAGTCAATGTAATCAATATCCTTTTTAAAAGGTCATTGAATAAGCAACGGTTTTCACTTGTTTTAATCCCCTATCTGTAATGTTTTATGAGATATATTAATAAAACGATTAAAATATTGTTTTACAAAATAACAATTGAAGGTTCCCATACCAACTGTCCTACCAACCTGAATCCCGAACATGTAGTTGTAAATTATCATTAATCACTAGAGATATTTACATTGATTGCCATTTAATTTGCATTCTTGGATACATTGAAAAATCCTTTCTATTTATCAGTGTCGCCACCTTTTCCCGTTATTATTAAAGTAAGTGTAATATTTTCTTACAACCTAAACACTGATTCCAAAATATATAGTTTCAATGTACTTTCACTTGAAATAAGAGATAATCCTCCACTTCCAGTTTATATAAGGTCACTTCCGGTGTCATATGACATTTTATTCTGATGTAAAAAATAAATGGATGCTAGGGAATAAACTTATATGTAAGGGAGATAATCAGCAACTTCCGGTTAACAGAAGGTCACATCCCCTGTCGTAAGATAGCTTTCTTTACAATGATTCCAAAAATACATGGTTTTCTTTCAAATAAGGGAGATAAATAGTTTCTTCCGGATTACAAAATGTCGTTTTCGGTGTCATTCGATTGGCTTTTGTATGTTAATTCCAAAACAAATATGGTTACTAAGTTTTTTTCCCTCGAATAAGTGCAAAAATAGATACTTCCGGTATGCACCAGGTAACATCCGGTTGATTTTTTTCATGTTATATGTCATTTATCCCTTTGCAAAAGACCCAATGGCTTTATCATGTATAATTATGAAGTAATAATCAATTTACCTACAATTTAACCATTTCAGGTACTATTACGCGTATATCAGTTCTTGTACTCCTACCTTTAATATTTTATATTTTGAGAAGAGATGCACACACAAGCAAAGGTCAAACGCTCAGTGTAAAATATCGACAAATATAATGCTTCCCATGTTGAAATGAACATAGAGAATGAAATGAAGGAATTATTTCTTAAATAATTTGGACCTCTCGTCAGAATGCTATCAAAGAGTTTCAATGTTAAAATAGGAGCAAACCTAACGAAGTAAATAAAGTAAAGTTTATAAGTGCTGTCATAGTTTCCTGCAATGAAATAGAAAACGTTGGAAAAACAAGTTATTGCAGAGTTTGTGGTAAGATAAATATCTCCTGGCCTTGAAAGATAATATCTAATATAACTTTTTATTCTTCGATCGATTTTTTTTCATTGTTATGTGCCTGATTCCATTGTACATGTTAAAGCGATGTTGTTAGATTCGGATTCAGAACTTCGTCAAAAGTATGACAGCATGAGCTTTTAAACATATAAGCAGTATGAATAGTTTAAACAAATGGGAAAACAATTTGCCAAGAAGTTTAGAGTTGTATTTCTAGGGCACAGGTGTGCAAAACAATTTAATATAAAATTAAACCTACTTATGATCGTGCTTATACAACTGTTTTAATTCTTAATCATTGTCTTTTGGTCAAAACTGAATTATGTATAGCTCGTTATGTAACAATTCAAAATCAATAATAACATTATCATTATTTGAGGAAAAATCATTCTAAAAATGTTACACAGTCGTATTCAAAATTGAAATGAAAAGTAGCGATATACAAATAATAAATTGCTATTTTATCATCAAGTTCCTTGTGACGAAGGTGACACACGGCTAGCCTTGCAGTTTGTTCTCCGTCATCATACTGTTATGCATTAGGTAATGGAACATTGAACTGAGAAGCTAACTTTTATTGGCAATTGTTAATGATCAGACAGACAATACTTGCACTTCAATGTACCCCCTCCCTTTCAAGATAGACCATGTAACAAAACGCCAGAACTTATTAGTTCTGCGTGTTCATATGTTTGATAAATCAATACATGGAATCATTTATTGAACATCAATATACTTAACATGTATACCAGGTTGAAAAGTGATATGAGGTTAAAATGTAATAAAAAATACTGAAATCCAAAATTTTATATATTGATTTTGTTTTTCGATTCCTGATTGACGTTGTCTTGCTTAGTATCAAAGTTTGAAAAAGAAAATGATCGAGGCTGTCTGTTGTAGAAACGCAACTGGTTCATTCTCTGATACAATATATTCCAAGCAGGTTCCCAAAGGATTTTTTTATACATAAATCATATGTTATAAGTAAGACAATTCATTGTTTACTAATTGTTTTTATCAAATCGAACCATTGCTAAGTATTTCTTAACTTATCATAAATACCCCTTCTGCAAAACTTTTAAAGGTAGTCGAACAATAGTAATTTTTAAAGCTTACCCTGAACGTTGGTAACATCCAACTACAAATAGTATTGACTATATCACTAAATGATTTAAAACAATGCATTTTATAACAGAAAAATATCATGTAAAGAGGGAAGAAATACCCCATATCAGATAAAAACAAAAATTGTTTCCTGTTATTACAACAATATGACAGATAAGTTTACATTTTTTAAAATAAAATCACATATTTTATTACCACTTATCGTTGATGATAAGTTTGCATTTTGGTCTTTACATACAAAGAGTACACAAAATATTTGCATATAGAAACTAGACATGAATTTGAATGACAGAAAGCTCCTGAACATATATCCTGTCATTCTAACAGAACACAGAAAACCAGATGATCTCAATTGCTCAAAATGCTAATCGGATCCTGTTCCAAATGTGGTACCTATTGTGCTGCTAATTAAACAGGCAATTTATTTTTGCCATTTTCAATTTTGTATAAATTTCAAACTTTGGTGAGATCAATTTTAAGTAGATAAATATTTAATCTTAATCCCCTCAAATATGTGTCCTTTACAAACAATGTTTTCTTTTGCATTGTCATATTTGTAAACAACAACAGGCTTCGGGGTTTTTTTTTTTAAATACCTTCTCTAGATTGATATGATTCAGATGCTAAACATTCCAAAGATCTGCTAGCGTACCATATCAAGTGCCAATCTGCCTAAGAATCAGGTAGTGGTGAAAACATGACAAACAAAACCCTCTCAAGTTGACATTAATTTATGTTCAAATTGTATAATGGTGCATGTCTAGTGCATTTCAACCAAATTATATCTTGAATTACCAGAACAGGAAAAGGAAACGAATGTTATATTCGTGCACCATTATACAATTTGAACATAAATGAATGTCACCTTGAGAGGGTTTTGTTTGTCATGTTTTCACCACTACCTGATTCTTAGGCAGATTGGCACTTAATATGGTACGCTAGCAGATCTTTGGATTTTTCAAGCCTTTGAAAGTATTTTGAAAGGTTTGTTCTTCATTTATTACAGAAATAATGTTGAAAATGTAAATAAAACACAAATAATAGCAGTTTTATACATATTTAATAAATCCCACTCCAATTTCGTCAACAATGATGCAAATGAAAACAAAGATTTTGTTAAAATTTTCTATTTTTCTTAAATTTCAAAAAATTGGTCCAATGATTTTTTTAAATTTGACATAACATGGTCCAAACAATGAGCTTTGAAAAAAACATATAGGTCACCAGACTATTTTTTCATCTAAAACATTTTGTTACCCATGCTGACACAGTAATCAACAGCAATTCTTTTATTCTTTCAAAATGTGTGTAAACAAAGTGTGGCACATGTTTCAATATCTTTGTTAAACCTACACATATCAATAAAGTTTCAAATGCGAATCAAAGAAAGACATTTTTGTTTCTATGAACAATGGTTACCATGGCAACCGGGCAAGAAGTAGTAAAATTCTAATTTTATGTGTACAAAGTGTGGCACATGTTGTCATATCTTTTGTAAAACCTAAACACATTAATATAGTTTCATATGAGAATCAAATTACAGCTTTTGTTTTGTTTCTATGAACAATGGTTACCATGGCAACCAGGCAAGAAAAGGAAAATTCAGATCATGTACAAAAAATCACCATATATTTTTTTTCAAATATTGATTCATAAGTACGAGTCGAGCAAGTAAACAAATTAAAAAATTCAAGACTTTTCTCCCTTTCAAAAATTATCAATTTGTGCTTGATGAAGCAAACATATTACTTGCCACGGTAACATTTATACCAAAACTGACCATAAAACATGAATATATATAAAAATTGAATTTTCCTCCTTTGGGCCTCTCTAATTGTGAATAATAATGTAAATTTTCACACCTCATTGATAATTTTCAAAGACATGCCAACATATAGTTTCAAATAGAATAATAAAAATAATAGGAAAAATCTATATATCATCAAAACTCTGATTTGAAGCAACATAACAAGTTATAACATATATAATACAGTGTACTCCTCTGGTACTGTCAAAACTGAATGATAGCTCCAGCATATTTAGCGCTCACATAATTCTCTGTCAAAATAGCTTTTACTCCATTCTCATCTCTAGCATTTGCAATTTTAGATGACACAAATGGACTCCACTTCTTGCCAATTTTGAACTTATCAATGTATTTATAATTTTCATATCAATTAGAGGTATAAATGATATCTTTGCATGGTTATATTCCAGATTGTAAACATCTTCATTGGTACATTTTCCTGAAGCTTAACCTCAAATAGTTTTTCAACGAAAGAACATCTTTTGCATTATGGGCACTATAAGTCGACTTTAAAATGTCTTTAACAAGAGTCTGTTGCTTGTAATTGTCTACTTCATGTTTTGGAATTACACGTTTAGAAACTTTCAAGGTGTCAATAAATCCTTTTGCACAAGCAGAAAATGTTGAAAACAAATGGAATACCTTCAATCTATTCTCCAACACCAACATATCAAAATTAGCAATATTATGTCCAACTAATATAGGTCTGTCATTAAGTTTTAAAAATCAATGAAATCTAGCAATGACTGCTCAACAGAACATGTTTCAACTATTGTTCCATTTACATACATTTTGTTTGAATAATGTGAAAATGTTATATCAGTTATAGTACTTGTTTCTTGAGTAATTTCCGTTCTTGGAATAACATAACGTTGAAATGTGTTTGAACCACATGCTGCAGCAATTTGAGTAATGTCACTATTCCTTGACAAACCAGTAGTTTCTAAATAAAAAATACAAATTTGTCTGATTCAATAATGGTTAACGGTGGTGGTATTTCCTGAATATCTGGCATTGGTTCATTAACTTCTGCATTGTTTTCATAAGTTGTGCCTTCTTTTACCTTTGACCTAAATTGAAATTTCTTCTTTTGTTTTTTAATTGAATACGCCTTCTTTTGAATTCTTTGGTATTTTGCCTTTCTCTTTCTCTTTTCAATTTCTTATCCATTCGTTGACCAATTCTCAGGGTATGTTGTCCAGGAGACAATACAGAAGCCTCATTCAACTAAAATATTTTAAAATTTGTTAGCATAGATAAATATCATCAAGCAATTTAAAATATTTTATATAAAAATCATGCAATTAATTATTGTAGACATAACATTCTTATATGTTTGGCATATCAACATATACTTGAATGTGATTGGTCCTTTAGAGTATCTTTTCTTGGTTTACACTTTGATAAAACATGTTGCCAAAATGTCTTACATGGCATACGGAAACATAACGTTGAAGTGTATTCATGCGAGACAAATGCAAAATGGTAAAATTATTTATTCCACATTGTTTTATTTCATATGAACAGTTTCACTAGCATTCAAGAACCTGTTTCAGATTGCATTTAAAAGGAGATGACCATTTTTTCGGTGTAAATATTTAATTACCATTTTGTTTCCAATTTCTTGTTTAAATTATTTATTTACCTTTGACAGCCATGTATAGCCTTCATTCTTCTGTAATACTGAGGCAGATAACCTATTGCTCTATGATGATGATCCACCATAAAACCTATAAATAAAACATGTATAATGAAAGCATGGTTTTAAATCAAGGTAATTATGTATAAGTGTTTTAAAAACAGATTAAGACATTTTTGTACATAAATTAGGCCGTTAGTTTTCTCGTTTGAATTGTTTAACATTTGTCATTTCCGGGCCATTTATAGCTGACTATGCGGTATGGGCTTTGCTCATTGTTGAAGGCTGTACAGTGACCTATAAATGTTAATTTCTGTGTCAATTGGTTTTAACAGAGAGTTGTCTCATTGGCAATTAAACCACATCTTCTTTTTATAAGTACAACTGAAATCTCAATACAACCTTTATTGTCAAGCTAATGTGTTAAAACAAATGATCCTTTTCATCTGAAATATGTAAGTGCAACCCTATAGAATCGAATGCATCTTATTAATACAGGAGGGATCAAATTTTACATGCCACAATAGAGTGCTTTCATTTTAAATGTTCTCATTGTTATCAACATTCTTGGCCAAAATTGCAAATAAAACATACAGTGGTACAAATTGTAACTAAGGGCAATAACTCTTATTAAGGGTCAACAGACGATTTCTTCACTGATGTAAAAAATTTCTGTAATTAGAAGTTGATCAAATAGTTTAAATATACCCATAATCTGTTTTAAGATAACTGTTCTAAGTAAACTTTAGATTTAGAGGAGAAGATTTATACAATTAAAATCTTAAAAGTTAACAGAAAAAGTTATGAGAAAAGCTCACTTCACCATTTTGTTTAGGTGAGAAATAATTGAAAATTTAATTTAAATAAATCAGTTTGGTTTAAAGTTTTTATCAAATATTTACCGTGACTTTGGGGCTTTGCTTGCCACCATCTGGTTGAAATTTTCGTTTCCTGTGTTGATCCCATATTCTGCAATGTCAAAGCTCTGGTACTATATTTCTCCATCAAAGTAGATATCTCTGTTTTAAGGCATCATTAGGAGAGATTCGCCATTTGGCAAACTCTTATATCTAAAAGTAAACAAAAACATTTGTATTCATTTGTAAATATATATATATAAATACATATTTTGATAAATAAAAAGTCCTTGGTACAGAAAATATAGTTCAAACATAAAAACACAAAAAATCACATTATAATTCGAACATTGTTTCTGTTAGCACTTTCACCACATCTCCTACGGTTCATCAGACAGAATTGCTAACAGAAACAATGTTCGATTTATAATGTTATTTTTGTGTTTTTATTTTAAACTATATATATATATATATATATAAAGATCCATTTGTTAAATCTTGTGATCAATTTATTTGGCAATCGTCAATGGCAGTCAGCAGGGTTTAAGAACATCAGTTGTTCAACCTGTTAGTCAAATGCGTTTGTTTAATTATACTGTTTCACTTTTTGGTCTTTTGGAAAATGTTGTTTGTGCTGTATTTAGACCCTCTACAACGAAATTTGTTTTACAGGCACACGTATAAAATTGCGGTTTTATCCAACGCAATCATAGGTTTGAACGTTGTTTTCAATTTAGACTTATATATATATATTAAATTTATAATAAAGATCCATTTATTACATCGGTGATCCGTTTATTTGGCAATCGCCAATGGCAGTCAGCAGGGTTTAAGAACATTTGTTGTTCGACCTGTTAGTCAAATGCGTTTTGTTTAAATTTACTTTTCACTTTTTGGTCTTTTGGAAAAAGTTGTTTGTGCTGTATTTAGACCCTCTAACAAGATATTTGTTTTGCATGCACACGTATAAAAAGTGCGGTTTTATCCAACGCAATCATAGGTTTGAACGTTGTTTTCAATTTAGACTTGTTTATATTTTTCGTTTGGGCTTGTATTATATTTGCCTTCGGGTTTGTATGATCCGTTCATCCCATTTTGACTCCTCAAAATTCAAGAGTCTATCCTAAATTGAGGTAAATTGTATGGCTTTCCAAATACCGTTTCGATTCCTAACATCACTGAAGAGACATTAATTGTCGAAATCCGGATATGGTGTACAAAACCTTTGCACCTTTTGTTTGCGGTATATCATCTTTTCCGCAAGTTTATTGTTTTCTGTTTAGTATTAGATTTATAATTAAGATCCATTTATTACATCGGTGATCCGTTTATTTGGCAATCGCCAATGGCAGTCAGCAGGGTTTAAGAACATTTGTTGTTCGACCTGTTAGTCAAATGCGTTTTGTTTAAATTTACTTTTTCACTTTTTGGTCTTTTGGAAAATGTTGTTTGTGCTGTATTTAGACCCTCCAACAAGAAATTTGTTTTGCATGCACACGTATAAAATTGCGGTTTTATCCAACGCAATCATAGGTTTGAACGTTGTTTTCTATTTAGACTTGTTTATATAACTTGTTTATATATATATAACATACAAAACAAACAAACAAAAATATATATACTATAACATAATTTTTCATTGATATAGTATTTATAGATTATCCTTGATTTCACTCGCTTGAAGCCAGCTTTTATAAATGTAAAAGCTTCGTACCAAATATGAAATGTCATTGCTAAATAAAAGTGGTAAAAATGTTGTGAATATTTTTGTTTGTTTGTTTTGTATGTTATTTGCATTTATATATACATTTTTACATTAATAGGATTTAATCAAGTGTTTACATGTATACATTCTTTAACAAACATAAGACCCTTTCTATGAGATGTAGTCTTTTGCTCATTGATGAAGGTGTATACATTTACAGTAACCTATTATTGCTGACACAATGCCAATTTTCCTAAGGAAGACTGAGTAGTCTCTCTGCATGGCAATCTTACCACATCTTCTCATTTTCATATGTATACCAATTTTAAGGTGTGTTATTATGTCTTACATGTACCTTAAATGTTCTGGGTCATTCTTATATGTACACCATTCAGCATCTGTACATGAAGTGTTGTCTTCAAAAATGTGTAGGACTAATCTGCTGAAGGCACTCTTTATGTTTTCTGAGGAATCGTTATTTTCTTTGAAGGCATACATAAAGCATCGTACTAGGTATGGTATGACTTCTGGGTGTTTCAATTCCTTAAAAGTTTTGGACAAATCATACAGTTTCTTGGAAAAACCTTTCTTGATGTGGTTCTGGTCATCTTTCTTTTGCAGTTCTTTAAAGTCTACCTTTAATTTTGCTGTTGTGGTTGAATCATTATCAGCATGGAGAACATGAATAGGACAAACATTATCCTTCAGATTGTGGGTCATCTCTAACGCCATATCAGGTTCCATGCCTTTACTTGTACCCTGCCAATTCTTGCTGCAATCATGTGAAGGGACTGTTTCTTTTCTACCCATATGGTATTCACAGACTTTGCAATTCCGGCTTCTATGAGAAAAGTCTATGACTTTACCCGTCATTGTACCGGAAAAACTGTTTTGGAAATAAACCCTGCATATCATTGCAGAAAAAAAACAATCTGAGTCATAAACATATATATTGGGTGTTTTAAAACACCATTCTTTTTATTTGGTGTTTCTATAAAATGTTTTGGAAACTTGAGGTTACATTGTCACTAAAGCTTGTAAACAGAAAAAAAGGGTGACAATCTGATTGCTTAATTTCCAGTGATTGTTATTATCTTTTATGTGACATTTTGTCTTTAGTATCGGACAGGATAAAACTTTACTCTTATTAACTAGAGGCTCTCAAGAGCCTGTGTTGCTCACCTGATTCTACTTTGGTTTTGGAAATCATGTAAAATAGATTAAAGACATAACAGATACCCTAATAATGATTGAGGGCAAAATTTGGTTTAATATTGGCCCCGTAATTTTATAAAAAATCAAATACTGGTGGCCATCTTGACCAGTAAATCGGCAACAAAGTAGCAACACTTCATGCACCTCATTAGGAACAGTTATGCCATGTTAGGTTTCATTCCATTCAGTGCTCCTCAAGAAGCATTTGTATGTATTTCCTATGGAACGCCTCAGCTGTCTTATGTGGAACTCTGATATTACTTTATGTTGTTTTATTATTACTTGATGATATTTTGTCTTTACTTAATATGGTTTTGACATTACGTAATGATGTTTTGATATAACTCAATATGGAATAGTCATTACTTAATGATATTTCGATATTACACGATATGGTTTCGTATGGACTTGATATAGTTTTGTCATTACTCAATATGGTTTTGTCATTACTCAATGTGGTTTCACCATTATTTAATGTGGTTGTGTCATTAGTCAATGTGGTTTTAACATTACTTGATGTGAATGCGACTTAACGTTATGTAGTTGTTTCATTACATGATGTGGTTTTGTTATTTTGTAATGATGATTTGCCTATTCTTTATATGGTTTTAACATTACGTAATGATATTTTAAAATTTGACGATTTTACACTACATGATGTGTTTGTTTCATTATTTGATGTGGTCCTGTCATTCTTTGATGTGGTTATCCTATTACTTGATGAGGTAAAACCACGTGACCAATTCGGAAAAAATATGTTCTATTTTAAACAGATTCAATATATCATTTGTTTAATATGCTTTGGATGGGTATCACTATCCATTGAGTTAAAGTTCAAATTAAAGTTCGAGTGGTTGTTCAGAGTAATTTAGCATGAAAAAGGTAACCGGCAGACAATAATAAGAAAAAAAGTATTAAAAAGTTTACAGTATTTCTTACATAATTGGGATATCCCCAAACCACTTTGTCTTGTTGTTTTTATCCTAAGTTCTCAAACGGAAGCAGTATTTTTGTAATAAATTTGTAAAATATTCCACGGAACCCTATGTCTCGCCTGATATTGCTGCTGTAAGTGTAAAAGCGTCATGTTGATCGGCTGTACATTTATCTATACATTTATCGGTAAAAACAAAATTAAAAAAATGTTTTCTGTAGATGCTTTTCTTGAAATTGAGGAATAACTCCTATACTCCTATACAAGTTTTAAAACACTTCATGGAGGTTTACAAATTTATCATGTCAAAACAGTTTAATTCGGTTTTATTTAACTAAAACAAAACTGTATGGTTATCAACAATAAGCAAAACCCATACCCTATAGTAAGCTATAAAAGGTCCCGAAATGAAAAATGTAAAAAACTAGAAACCTAACGATCTATAGATAGATAGATAGATAGATAGATAGATAGATAGATAGATAGATAGATAGATAGATAGATAGATAGATAGATAGATAGATAGATAGATAGATAGATAGATAGATAGAGATAGATAGATAGATAGATAGATAGATAGATAGATAGATAGATAGATAGATAGATAGATAGATAGATAGATAGATAGATAGATAGATAGATAGATAGATAGATAGATAGATAGATAGATAGATAGATAGATAGATAGATAGATAGATAGATAGATAGATAGATAGATAGATAGATAGATAGATAGATAGATAGATAGATAGATAGATAGATAGATAGATAGATAGATAGATAGATAGATAGATAGATAGATAGATAGATAGATAGATAGATAGATAGATAGATAGATACTTTATTCTCTAAAAACAATTTACAAGTTTACAGAGAAACATACAATATAAATACAGATACAATAGTTGAGGTAAACAAATACAGTATGATATTCTAAAAGTACAAAATTATAATGGCATACGTGTTTAGTAACATGTATAATGAAAGGTTAAACTCAATAGAAATAAGAAAAAAATAGAGATGGAGACGCCGACGCCACTATCGACGACGAAATATAGGTTTGTTGGGTCTCACTGCCGCAACATTGATGTCGCAGGCTCGACACAAATCAAACGACTTGAACTTTAATGTTAACAAATGAAGCACTTCAAACCATTTCACACTAAAGTTACAGGAAACGGGGAGGGGCTCGGACTTAGCGACAAAGCATCAGTACTATAAAATAAGAATTCTCCGAATTTATTTTAGCGTAAATGATCATTTGAACTTATACAAATATCAATCTTTTATTTGTAATTAATTGAATTCCCTGATCTACCTCGCACTAATTGAAAAATAAACTTTTGGAATATCTGTTTCACATGTGACGATGGACATGTTTTAGTGGTCGTAACCATAATACCGTCATCTTTTTCTTGAATGTGAACTACCAAATAAAACCAAATCACTGTGTTTGTACTTTCTCGAATAACACGGCTGGTGCCTTTCTGGAGCATCCGAGATCACCCCGATGGATTTATATAACCCAGTCATACCGATCTACTGAGTCAGCCAAATGAAACTGTTTTGTATGCCACCGCAACTGAAAGTTGGGGGATATTGTTTTATCCCTGTCCGTCCGTCCGTCCGTCTGTCCGTCCCATTATGGGTATATAGTTATTCCGCATAACTCCTCTTACAGTTTGAATCCTAGGAAGTTTTCTCTTTACTGTCTGTTTGTACATATATTGAAGGTGTGCATGTGGTGTTGGTTTTTATTTTTATTATCTTTTGCTCTTTTGGGAGATAATTGAACTTTTTTGTCATTTTGGGGTATAAGCGGTTAAATGAGTTGAGTGCGGGGCATCACTTTGTCTAGTTTACATTTTTTCTCGTGTTGTGCTGTTACACAAGTGTAACAGTTCAATGTAAGGTTAGGATTTAGCGCTCACATACATGTTAAACTCCGCCACGTGCACTTTCTTTATGTACCTGCCCCAAGTCAGGAGCACGAAGTTCAATTGTTGTCGTTGTATAAATGTGTGTCATTTTTTTGTAGATTGTTTAAATTTAAATAAGACCGTTTGTTTTTCGTTTGAATTTTTCACATGGTGCATGGTGGCCTTTTATAGCTGACTATATGGTGTGTTGAAGGCTGTACGGTTGCCTATATATGATTTCTTACATCCACTGCATTTAAACTCTGGTGGATAGTTGTCTCATTGTCAATCACACCACATCTAACTTTATTTCAACTTCTATGTTGCGTTTTGTATACTGTAACATTGTTTATCTTTTGTACGCATACCCGGAGCCCTCTTTTCGGAATCCCGAGCAAAAGTCCTTGTTCCGCGATAGAAAATTTAATTACGAACTCATATAAGATAGCACGAATTTCAACTCAAAATCTTAATTAATCTAAATGAGACTTAAATTCGAATCTTACTCAAACTCAAAAGTGACTCAAATTTAATGGTGTAACTAGAACTCTACCTTTAAATGTGACTCAAACTTGAAGTCCAACTCGAAACTCAATGCTAACTAAAACTTTAATTCTAATAATGACTTGAATTCGGAATCGGAGACTATCTCAAAGTTCTACTCAAACAGCAACCCTAGCTTTAATTTGAACTCTAATTCGATGGGTGGCCACACTCATCCAAGGCACATACAACATGGAAATCTATCTAAAAATAGAACAGGTTTTTCCGAATTGGTCACGTGATTTTACCTCATCAAGTAATGGGAAAACCACATTAAAGAATGACAGAACCACATCAAATAATGAAACAAACACATCATGTAGTGTAAAATCGTCAAATTTTGAAACATCATTACGTAATGTTAAAACCATATAAAGAATAGGCAAATCATCATTACAAAATAACAAAACCACATCATGTAATGAAACAACTACATAACGTTAAGTCAATTCACATCAAGTAGTGTTAAAACCACATTGACTAATGACACAACCACATTAAATAATGGTGAAACCACATTGAGTAATGACAAAACCATATTGAGTAATGACAAAACTATATCAAGTCAATACGAAACCATATCGTGTAATATCGAAATATCATTAAGTAATGACTATTCCATATTGAGTTATATCAAAACATCATTACGTAATGTCAAAACCATATTAAGTAAAGACAAAATATCATCAAGTAATAATAAAACAACATAAAGTAATATCAGAGTTCCACATAAGACAGCTGAGGCGTTCCATAATTTCCCATAGGGTCTTAAGTCAAACTAAGTCCCCGGCTGGTAGCCATCTTGGATGTTGTTCGGCTACAAAGTAACAACACTTGGTCATCACCTCATTAGGAACATTCATGCCATGTTTGGTTTCATTTTATTCAGTGGTTCTCTAGAAGAAAACATTTGTATGTATTTCCCATATAGTATACGTCCTATTTTAAACTTACTCCCCTGCTGGCAGCCATCTTGGATGACAAAACAGCGACGAAGTAACAACACTTGGTCAGCACCTCAAAAGAAACATTCATACCATGTTAGGTTTCAATCAATTAAGCGGTTTTCTAGAAGAAGACATTTGTATATATTTCCCATAGTGTCCTTTGTTAAACTAAGTCCCCGTTGGCAGCCATCTTGGTTGATGGATTTGCTACAAAGTAACAACACTTGGTCAGCACCTCATAATGAACATTCATGCCATGTTTGGTTTCATTCCATTCAGTGGTTCTTCAAAAGAAGACTTTTGTATGTATTTCACATAGGGTCCTTTGTTAAACTAAGTTCCCCGCTGGCAGCCATCTTGGATGATTGATTGGCTACAAAGTAACAACACTTGGCCAGCACCTCATTAGGAACATTCATGTCATGTTTGGTTTCATTTCATTCAGTGGTTCTCTTAAAGAAGACATTTGTATGTATTGTCCATAGTGTCCTATGTAAACTATGTCCCCTGCTGGCGACCATCTTGGATGATGTATCGGCTGCAAAGTACCAACACTTGGTCAGCACTTCATAAGTAGCATTCATGCTATGTTTGGTTTCATTCCATTCAGCGGTTCTTTAAAAGAAGACATTTGTATGTATTGTCCATTAGGGTCCTATGTTAAACTATGCCCTCTCTGGCAGCCCTCTTGGATGATGGATCGGCTTCAATGTAACAACACTTGGTCAGCACCTCATAAGGAACATTCATGCCATGTTTGGTTTCATTCCATTCAGTGGTTTTTAAAGAAGACATTTGTATGTATTGTCCATAGGGTCCTATATTAAACGAAGTCCCCGCTGGCGGCCATCTTGGATGATGGATCGGCTTCAAAGTAACAACACTTGGTCAGCACTTATTAAGGAATATTCATGCCATGTTTGGTTTTATTCTATTCAGTGGTTCTCTTAAAGAAGACATGTGTATGTATTGTCCATAGGGTCCTATGTTAAACGAAGTCCCCGCTGGCGGCCATCTTGGATGATGAATCGACTACAAAGTAACAACACTTGGTCAGCACCTATTAAGGAACATTCGTGCCATGTTTGGTTTTATTCCATTCAGTGGTTTTCTAGAAGAAGTTCAAAATGTAAACAGTTAACGACGACGACGAGGGACGACGAAGACGACGGAAGACG
The DNA here is from genome assembly GCA_017311375.1 of Mytilus coruscus. Taxonomy (NCBI): domain Eukaryota; kingdom Metazoa; phylum Mollusca; class Bivalvia; order Mytilida; family Mytilidae; genus Mytilus; species Mytilus coruscus. The sequence continues at coordinate 40,379,849 of CM029598.1, forward strand.
GACGCCAAGTGATGAGAAAAGCTCACTTGGCCCTTTGGGCCAGGTGATGCAAAACGTGTTGTATATTTACCACTCATAATCCAGGATTCGTGGCACCTTTTAACCAATCAATGAAATAAAGCTATTTCGAAAAGCAGAGAAAGATTACGGAGTGGGACTGAATTATTCGGGTTATGTAAATATATTTTTGTAATCAATCAAGAAAACGTACGATGAACCTATACTTTCATTTTCAGAAAGCATTTTATAAGATCTATCTTGTTATATTCTATTTAAAACATATACCTTATGTTTTCTAGTCAACTAATAATAATTTCCCCTTGTTTAATCCAGTCAAATTCTTACAATCTTTCGTTTCCAGAGCAGTATTGTTTTGACTGATTTTTTTTTTTTTTTTTTTTTTTATTGTTTGTTTTCTGTTCGTTTCAGGGTTTTACCGTTGGCAGCGTCTTCCTCCTAATTGCAAAACAGAAATTGTTATTTTACAGTTTATTTCTTTTGAAAATAGTATACAGCTATAAACAGCTCTTTTACTATTTGTGTGGCGTTGTCCTTTACCAATACCTATTTCTAAACCAATATTAAAATGTTCCAATAAAATTTAGACAGTCAATTGATCACTTGGTATTGTATTGACAGATAAATAGCTGTCATTAATGCATATAAGGCAAGCCATGATGATTTATTTATACATATACCACTACAATAAATTTCTATATATTTAATTATGTAGTAGCCGGCAGGTATTCAATGAGACCATCGTCGAAATCAACTTCCGGAAATACCCAGAATCCACCTCTTTGAATAAGGGCATAACTAGAAGCAGACGCCCAACTCCAACCAGAGAGCCATCCGATAGCATCAATACATCGATGTCCTAATGTCAGGTAAGCAGGCATTGGCGTCTGTGAGCAGTCTTTGGTAGAATTTTTCAGAAGGAAGTTCGTTTTCTAACCAACGCAAAGGGAAGGAGTTGCAGGTGTCGACATTTTGACAGGAATTGTGGGAAATAGGGTTGATACAAATTTTGCGGCTGTATTTCATTTACGTAGTTGTTATTTTTAATGAAGGTATCACACTTCGTCTTTGGGTTACCCTGTAGAGATAGATGTGAACCCTGATTTATTAATAAGTTCCTATTTCTGGGGATCAGTGGGATTATTTGTGCTTTTGGTTGTACCAGAGTCACATATTGTATCATTGTAAGAGGGATGAAAAGTTAACAGGTCTATTCAGCCTGACCTTCACTGTAACTTGTTTTTGTCACTTTAACTGTTTCGGAACTCCCAAAAGGATCATTGATTTTTCAGTGGTGACGCTGCTGAGTTTGGGGATTTCGCATAGTATGTAGGTTTTCGAAAGGACAATTGCACTTAACTTGGTACTTGGAAATTTGAGTGAAAAATTTAATTGTAAAAACTTAGGTAATATTGAACAGTTACAAGGTACCGCTGTTTTGAAAACTATCAGCACAATTACAAACAATCATTTTCCAAATCAAACAGCATTCACATGGCAAGAGTGAACATAAATAAGGCTACCTTTGGTGAATTTTAGACATTTCTGGGTTGGGCCCTTAAACTGAAGGTAAGCTATGGGAAGTACGGGATTATATGAGGTTCCTGAGTTGGGTAAGCTTGCGGAGATGAGCTTTTTATGTTGACACCAGCTGCCCTGAATGTTGTGGACTTCAGACCATAATTGCTTGTTACCAAGGGAATTGTGGATTGGAATATCTAGGATAAAAAGAAGGTGTAGTGTAGAAAAATAGTGCAGACAACTAGGAGTTCCAATATCCAGACAAGGGATATGTGACAAGGAGTGTCACTAATATTGGGGCAGTTGGTAATTTGGGGAGTCTCTATTACAAGAACAATGAGGAGAGTGGTCATCTCGGGCCCTTATCCACCTGGGCTTGGACCTTCGTGAGTGTAAGAAACTTGACAATGCATTTCGGTAAGATTGCTTGCCTGCCAAAAGGTTGGCCGACTCAAGAATTGTGGTGAGGGATGACCAAGGTCTAAATATGTTAATCCCATGGATAAGGAACTAGGTCACGATACCCAGGTATGAGGCGGGATACCAAGTTCTCGGTATAGAAACCCCAGATATACTGACAGGGTGGCCATTCTATAAAGTATACTGATTGGATATAAAATCTCACTGAAATGACCTGAGGGACTCAAATAGGGAATAGACCCGAATAATAAAGAAGATCATCACACTTTGGTACCAGTGATCAGGAGACGAAGGATCTGTAAGAACAGAATTTCGAGACAACAGTCTCTTGAGCAACTGGAAAGATTAGATAACTCAGAGGCCGAGAGACCCCAGGACAGACACAGGGACCCGTTACGGAAAAATTATCTTGCAGGCTTTTTGAAAGGTTGCTGAAGAATGTGGTTGGACCCCTATCGAGTGCAAGGACCAATTGTGCTGGTCATTTGATGGAAAGCTCAGCGAATTTTACGCATTATTAGAAGAAAGAAAGCAAGACTAATCTTATTCAGACCTGGTTAATAAATTGTCCAAATGTTTTTGCGTTCAAGAAATTGCCCAAGACGGCCCAAGTCCAGTTGATCAATGTGCAGCAAAATGTGGACGAGTCCCTATAGTCTTTTACCACGCATGAAAGGTATTCCTTAACCTTCCTGGGAGGTTATGCGGCTGTACTAGGGTGCAGTCGAATACGCAACCAGAAGCTCTGCCTTCAATGTGGGTTCTCAAATTATCAAGGAGGCTGTGACTAAAATCCGGTAGCATCAGCCTAACCATCAAGCATTCTTTGCAGGTTTTCTAGAATGGAAGTCAAAGTTTCACCTCGGATAGCATGGGTATTGGGGTAAACAATTACAAACCATACAGGCCGGGGAGGGGACAGTCGCAAGGGCCTTCCTTTATAAAAAGATTAAGTTAAGAAGTTGCCGGTCTACTTAAGCAACTTCATGAGGAAGTATAAGGCACACTGGGGAACTTAATGTCTGAATTTAGGAAATTATCGTTTGCTGTAAAGACATTAGCCCAATACTGAAATCCAAGGTAAATTCGAAAAGGGTAAAGCCATAAAACTGACAAAATCAAACGTTAGAATATATCAACCATCGGATCGAATGGAAAACAACTGTTATATTCCTTACTTAATTGGTATATCGACCCATTGTTATCTGCAATGGGGTGTCTGTCTCAATGAACTACATCCCTAGCCTCCGTCTAGTTGGTGTAGCAATTATTGGCAGGTAGACAGTTTTAAGAGAGAGTGTCCTAAGATATTACTGTTCAGTTTCCCTAGGCCGTGCAGACGGACGGTCACTTTGATTAACCTCATGGTTTTTAAACTTCAATAGGTCGACCTATAAGTTCGCAGATGGGAAGAATGTTGGTGAATCCTGACACAGGGTCATTCCTGGCTAATCGTAGCCTATGGGCCTGAGACAGGTTTATCTCCTCCAAGTCTATGTAAGGATTCCTGTCAAACAAGAAAACTGTGTAATGAAATTATGTGTAAATATTGTTTTGTTATTTCCTTCTTTTTATTGCTATATTGTTCTACTATGGAAAGGCCTAAGGAAACAGATGTTTGGATAGATTTCGAAGAGGACTTGTTGTTGCATGGATGTCTTTATAGACCAAATGGGGAGAGGTTACAACAAAACAGCCTGTTTTGCTTGTTTGAGAAAATTTTGTTTCATAAGGTCCATTCTATTGAATAATTGTTAAGATTAAAATTAAGAAATAAATCATGGCAGCCGTAGCAATGTTTTTATTTAATCATGGGTTGGGCATTTCTATTCGATTGTTTTACCCCGAGCGAAAGCTAGGGGTAAAATAGGAAAAAATGCACAACCCATAATTAAATGGAAACAAAGCTACGGCTGCCTTAAATTATTTCGATTCTATTAGGACGGTAATTCTTACAACCTGGATCGCCCTATTCACACGATACTGTTTTGGCTGTTCCGTTCCCCTAACTAAAAACAGAAATTAATTATTAAGGCTTCTTTTACACAACAATGTTTGAAAGAACACTCTTTTAGAACTAATCAATAATAAACGCATTGGACCAGATGACCTCATTCAAAAATAAAATAATTTGTTTATTCAGTTTCAAGATGACACGCAACGAACCAGACGAACACGAATGTCAACATGTGGAAAGTTTTCATTCATTTGCATATGGAATTTTAATATTAAATATCTATCGAATATTTAACTGCTTTTAAATGAAGTTGAAGGTAATGTTGCAACCACAAATGTTTGCGCTCTGAAGAATGTTCATGTCTGACAACGGATTCCTTGAAATATTAAGTGTTTATGAGGAAAGTAATGTTATGTCTTCAATTAATGTAGACGTAGTGTTGTTGATTGGCGTGACAGTTGTCGGCACAGATGCAGACTGAGAGGTAAATGAATTAGAATGAGATATAGATGTATTTTCTTGTCCAAGATTTTGTAACACTGTTGAGATATTGCGGCGATAACTTTAAGAAGGTCCTTCAATGTAACTGTCAGGTGATTAGACATTGCGATGCCCAGAGATGCTCAATATTGACCGGAGGTGGACCCTCTCTGCTTTAACCCTGTGGCAACAGTTGCTTTGATGCAATGTTTTGTGCACCATTTTGATAATCATTCTGCACTTGATATACGTGCCATCATAAAAGTAAGTTTTATTCTCGAAAGGTTGTGCAGTATACCACAGGTTCGATTGGAATACTAGTATTGAAGATGTTGCTGGAATAAGGCGTCACATATTTTTGCTGATTTTACCAGGATATGGGTCAAGAATTGCATAAAGACATATCATGGGATTTTCATAATTTGCATACATGCGCTGTTCTTGCAATTTTCCCCTGGAATGCCATGGTGGGTATATTTACTCTTGTTACACGTCATCTTGTAATACTCGTGATCTTCAGTGTTTTGGAATTTTGCGCGAGTGAGAAGATGAAGTTCCTCTTGTCCCCTGCGTCCAATATCTAAGGCGGTATCCCAGAAGATTTAATTTTGTAAAGAAACAGGATCATTTACTCAAAATACCCCGCTCGAATATAACTCCTGAATGTCCCCCTCTGAAAAGGCTTTTTGTGCAGTTACATATTTTTCAACCCGTTTTAGCATGTTGATTAGTCCATAAAGATATGATTAGATGTTATAAAGCTAAGTCTTTCATCAGACTGATTATTCTTTTAAACGGGGCTGTGTCTTGAAATGGCTGCACAGATTCTGATAATTGATGACTTCGAATAAGCCTGCCCTTTGTTTGTTTGTAAGTTGGAGTAGAAAACTCTTAGCCTTTTGTTCAATGTTGCTGGGTGTAAATTCTCCAATATTGTATCCAAGCTGTTCTTAGATAGCCATCCTATATAATGAATAAGGACAATGAGCTATATGCACAAAACTATAAAGAATTGGACCTGAATAAGGGAACGACCAAATGAAGTTTAAATGAAAACAGAAATCGAAATTTTGAATAGTTTTAAGCAAACACTTCACAATTGTGAATATTTGTATGAAACTGGTATATGTTTTGGAATATTAAAAATCTCCAAATTACTAAAATTAAACTGAAAATAATTCGTACGCGTAATTACCTTACTTTTCTTTATCAACACAGGTCATGACCTGCAATTTCATATTCAGAGGTTGACAGGTATGTTGTTTTATTATTATTTAGATGTGTGTGTGTGTGTGAAAAAAGCGTAACATTATATATTTGTTCTTAAGCAAAGCAGAACATTTTGTGTTTTAATTGCAAAATCTTAAGATTAATTACGAAACTGATCAAAACATTGTTTTCAGAATTTGGAATATTTTGGCGACAAACTAAACCTCCTCCTCAGCTAAAATGTAAAAACGGTCTTTGCATAATTATAAGTTTAATTGTCAATTAGGGACAGTGTGCATGTAAAGACTTAACAGAGTTGTTTGTTTACATTGAAGATAACTTTTGTTGGTTATATATGTTTACTTCGTCATTGCCCATTCATGGCCATCACATGGGTTTACCGCCATGCTATCACTCTATATATATAAGTGCTGAACCAATGCCCATGGTTAAATGAAAACAAGTATACAGCTGTTATAAATAGAAGGGTGAGATTACTATAAAATTTAAAGTGTGTGGCCCATAAATTTTGTCTTTTATGTCCTTTAACGCCCCATTATTGCAGCTTTTGCCCATGGTACTTTGTTTTTTCTTGACATTTTAGATTTATTTTAAGAATTTTCAATAGTTACATACTTTTCAAATACAATCTATAAAATCTGCATAGAGCGCATGTTTACAAAGTCCTGTTAGTTTGACATGCATGCACTGCTAATGCAGACAGAACAGATTTTATACATTTACTGGAAGGAATGTAAAATATTGCTGTAGTCAGTCTTGTTCCTCTTAATAATTTAACTCCTCAAACTATTTGCTTGTTTGTAGTTGGTTCAGTTCTGGTCATGGCTATTGCGTCCATTACTTCCTCGCTTGGAGCACTTTTGAACCTTAAGAGATTTTTTGGTACTAAGAGGATTTATGTGCATAGATTGTTTCAATTTCTACATCGAATGATTCCTTGTCCGACTGGGACAATTCTTCCTCCTGCTCCGTTACGACAGGCTTGGTCATGGTAATGGTAATGCCGAAATCTCAAACAATTCGTGACTAGAAGCCTTCTTTATGAGCCCCATTTTGTAACATTGAATTATATAATGTCATGGCAAAATTTGCATGCGGCTTTATATGGTTATTTAGTTTGTATTTGTCACCGCAGTGTTATACAGTAATACCAATCTGCATTGGGGTTGTCATGTTGTTGCATTCAGGTACAGCAGAGGATTTGTACATGCATACAAATAAAAACAAAATAATAATAAAATTCCCATCAATTTATTATTTAAAAATATTTTTTGCAAATTCATTTTTGGTTTTTATCATCGAAAAAACGATAGTGTTAAGAAATCAGGTCGTATAAAGATAGGCGTTACACGGAACAACCAATTTTATGTATCAATGAGTTTGCGCAAAAGGTAGATAAACTATGATTATACTGGTTGGCGATATATATAGATCGTCGTATAAGAATATCCTTTTTTTTTTCTATCGTCTTGTATTAAAGTTAAAGAAAACAAAGTATTAATTTTACGAGATCAAAAATGATATTTTATTTGATTTATTCATGAACCTATTAACTATTATCCTTCATACATAGATTTGTCCGGTCTTGGGCATTCAAACAATGTACAGCTAAACAATTAAATATTGTTTTTGTTCACAATGTACCGACAGTGTGTTTTCCTAGCTATCTATCGGATTTAATGTGATGCACATTGTGATGCTTTAAGCGAGTATTTCATTGTATTAACATGGAATGAAAATGTGACATAGTTCACAAGTTCTTGATGGGAAACATAAACGTTTCGTATACTATTGTAGATATCATATGGAGTGGTTATATTACGAAGAATGGTGTAAAATATTCTTATTCAATTTATTATTTTATGTTTTCAAGAAAGAAGTATTAAAACTGCATTTTCTCAACAATAAAAAGGAATAAATAATTTGATTAAAGGTTCATTCGTTTTCATTCTAAAATAAAATGTTTGTATTGAAATAAATTTATACCTTATTGTGTTTAAAACATCGTAAACACAAAATTCGTATTGCAGTTTGCTCAGGCTAAGAGTTTTTAAGTTTACTTATATATTATTTCAAACGAATCACTGATAATTCTAACCGAAGTTATTTATCAATTATAGTTGGTTAGTGCACTTATCTAAATATAGACCCCACTTAAATGTCTTTGTTAACACAGCTTGATATTTTATCCTCTCTTGTTAAAAATAACCAAATCTTGTTAAATTAAATGCTTAATCATTTATTTTTAGAAATAATCTCAAATCAATTGTATTTTTTATTAAACGTTAAAGGTACATTATCATTATATCATTTCTATATTTATCTAATACTTAACAAAATATTGAAGACAGGGAATTGCGTAGTTAGTTGTGTATTGGGTTGTGTAATAACGTGTCTGCTACATTTCGTAAGACTAAAGATGACTATTTGGTCGATATGAGTGACATTTAAAAGATTGAATTCAATTAAACCTCAAAATGTTAATAATTCTGTGTTGATCATTAATCAAACTGGTTATTTTTGAGTAATCTAACTTATCAAAAATTACCAAACTACTAAACTTATTGACAAAAATAAAGACATATCTATCTCCATGACCTGTCCGAAAGATGTTCAGGCTTTTTCATTTCGCAAATGTACACTGACACATGTGACATTAGAACTTTTTTTAACAATATTTTAGTGTGTACATATTTAGAAGATAACCTGGCTACATCCTGTTAGGTTATGGCGAAACCTAGGGAAGAATTGAAACAAATAAATCCGATCCTCCAAAAAAACAAAACTCCGAAACAAATTTTAGATTAACTTCTATTTTTACACTTTTTAAACATTTCACCAACCGCTTGTGAAAAAATTGTTCTCCTCACTAGTGAAATATATATTCCCGGCATTGATTGGTCGAAATTTAATTATGACGTCAAATTTTCTTGGTTTCTTCTGAATTTCCTATTATGACGTCATGAAAAAGGCGACCATGCATGATGATTTCGAATATAAAACACAAATTTCTGCAAATCTTTGAAAAGGAAGGAAAAAATCATTAGAGAAACAGATTCCACCACTATAACTCGTGTATTACGATATTTCTCCACTCTCAACAGTTAAATTTTAATTATTTAAAAGCTCGGCAAGCCTCGAGCTTTAAATATTAAAATTCAACTGTCTCGAGTGGAGAAATTTCGTAACAAGTTTGTTGCAATGGTGGAATCTATAAAACACTCATTTCAATTTTCAAGTAAAAGTCAAATAACAAAATACCGAACTCCGAGGAAAATTCAAAACGGAAAGTCCCTAATCAAATGGCAAAACGAATGCAATACGTGATCGTTCTATTTGTATATTCATTAACACCTACTATCATTTCGATTAATATGCCTGTATTAAATTTAAGAATAGTTGTTCAACCTTTATTATCAAAGACTTGATTTTTATCTCGGTCTATCAATTTACAAGTTTCTATTAACACGTATAAATCTTTCAGATGTTGTTTAAATTTTTCTTTAAACATGTTAAAGCCCCTATCGCCCTGGTATTGTATACCTGTCATTCTTTCACGCAGGTTATTAAGCATGTCAAGTTTGTTCGGTTTGTTTACTTGGGATATCAAAGCTGACATTCAGCACTTCAGTAATCAAGCATATCTGGATGTTTTACCTTATTCAAATACTGGCATTGAGTTTACGTATCTCAATTGATACTTTAGGCGCGTGCCGAGTTATAAAGAAGAACGACTGAAATCGACACTACATACGTTTTACAATCATTATTACAAACTGAATGACCGATACGATTAATTTGTCTCAACTCTCTAGCGACATGCATTAGCAGTCTATGATCTTGAGATATAGGAATAATCGTCTAATCCGTAATTTTACCGATTGTGTCCTTTTCCAGATTGTAACATTTTGCATGAGTGTGTATTCGTACGGTGGATGATGCATGCACAGCAAGTGATGTTTTCCCCGTAAACTCACTCCATATGTCTCATTTTAAAATTCCTGCGATTCCCTGGCTTTTTGTTCGCTACCTTGATTTAAATTGTCTATCTAATCAACTGATGACATTTGAACATCTTTTTCTTAATTCTAGCATCAAGCATGTCTTGTTTGTCTGACGTTTGATTCATGCGATTTATTAGATCTGTATAAGTACATAAAAATCAGAAAGAAGTTGAGACTAATGTTGTCACTGTACCACGACAATTTCCCTTTATCTGTATGAGAGAATGCAATATTTGAAGAGAAAAGAATAGAAATTTTATGTCTTGGCATTGTCTAGTTTTTAAACAGCTATTTTTTGTTGTTGTAATTTTAAAATGTAAAACTCACATTTCAACCTATTCGATGACTCCTCTACTGTCAACTTACTCAGTTACAAAGAGGTGTTATTGCTGCCCTGTTCTCTAATGAAAGTTCCTTCCTATATCACATTACCTAAAACACTTTTTTTTAAATTGCAATTAGCGTTGTCAGATTTGACTAATTGTTTTTTTTTTTAATTTATTTGCAGTTCTTGTAAAATGATCAACGGACTTTCAACATTATTTAACAATTCTTGCTTTAATTATTTTGTAAAGATATTTGTCATATCTGAGATAATTGAAATATTATATAAACATTGAAATATTAACCCAACTTTGCAACGAGCAGGTAACACTGCTGAAAGCCACTCTGCCATTTCCATATACTATTTGTAGAAAACAATTCATTCAAATATGGATCAGTGATTTTCATAGCAAAGCCTATCAGAGCCAGGTACATCATATCAATGTATATAGAATAAATTGAAAATGTTACTTTAGTATTTTATATACAAACGTCGGTATTGTTCAAACTCTTGGTATTTCAATCCACACATTAAAACATAATCTCATTATAGATTTGAAACGCTGTCTAAAATTAAAAGATAAATAGATTGCTTGTAATTTTTCAAGCACTACTTTTTTCATCACAGGCTTCTTCGAACTATAAGGAAAGAAACAATTGAGTTGTGCTACTGTTAACCTTTGGGGTATGTTTATCGCCTTACTTTTTTTTGCGAACGTATATATGGAAAAGCTAGGTTAAAATAATAAGCTATTCTAGGTATGAGTAGGATAAAACACAAAATGCTTTGAAACATGGAATTATTTTTTGATAGCAACAGTGGTTTTGTATAATGTTCAAGTCTTAAAATGAATAATTCATAGTTTAGCTTCCTAATAAAAAAAGTGTAACAAAAATACCGAATTCCAAGAACAATTCAAAAGGGACAGTCCGTAAAAACTGGCAAAATCAATAGCTTTCTATCAATGGAACTAATGAAAAACAACTGCCATATCCCTGACTTGGTATAGGCATTTTCCGACGAGAATGGTGGGACAAATCTGTATTTATAGCTAGCCAAACCTCCCGCTTTTATGACAGTTTTTTATAGTTCTGTTATATGGACAAACTATAGTCGTTAAACTTACATTAAAAATTACCAGTTGGACATAAGGGTTGGAACAGATGCTCCAGTTTCTTTGTGATATGACGAGTTTTGTTTTTCATCGTTTAGCAACAAGTTATCCAGTAATTAAACGTTGAATTATATATGTTTTCTTACAGTCTTTTTGTGTCAAGAGGAATTTATCTTGACAATTGCTCTTGACTTGATAGTGTTGGTTTGACAATGTGATTAAGAGGATACATCAATATGCTTTATTACCATTTTAGTCGATGTTTCGCTTTCTTTTTACCCTGAAATGGCTTGTTCATTCTCAGTCACACTCAACGTTATATTAAAACTGTTGGCCTAAATAAAGGCAACAGTAGTATACCAGTGTTCAAAAGTCATAAATCGATTAAGAGAAAACAAATCCGGGTTACAAACTAAAACCGAGGGAAACACATCAACATCACATTTTCATTGTGCAGGATATTAAAAACAAATGTCATTTTAATACATTTCACAGTATGATAAAAGCATGACAATGAAAACAAAATATTTCATTGTTTTATTTCCACAATCATACTGATATCATACACTTATGTTTTCTTTTCTGTAATAATTTGAGACATCGTTCCATGTACACTGATTGACATTAGAATGAAATATTTTAAGATCTCTAGGAAAGAGTTTAACACCTTCACATCTGCTTTCTGTTCCAAGTCAGGAACCTTGTCAGTGTATGTCAATCGTTTTATATCAGTATTGTTTGGTATTAATGTCAATATTTCAATAGTCTTTATCAAATGTGTTGCACAACTTTTTATAAAACCGGTATTAGAATCCTTCTTTTTTATCTGGCCTAAATCTGGAAATCAATGACAAGTATATTCAAAATGAAGAGTTATTTCAGAGAAGTATATGAAAATGAAACCTCCCATAGTCATAAGACAAATTAAACCTCCTTGACAGCAATACAACAATGTATGCCACCAGATAAACAGAAATCATGAATCTCGGCTAAAAGGTCTCTAAATCGTAATAACAAAAATTCTACATATTACTGTCAAAAATATGATTATTTAGCTATGCATAAAACTGTTGAAAACAATATTGCAATTAACATGATATTGTAAACTTTGCATAGACGGACAATCGTACTTTAAAAAATTGTATCTGAGAAGACGGACATTTGTACTATAACAAAATTGTATCTGAGAGGTAATTTATGGAATAAGTTCAAATAGAACTTTTGTTTTGGTTACGAATGCATTTTCTATACATTGTTTGAATTGTTCCTGAAGGTTTGCCAAAATAAATCAAATTTCAGTTTTCAGTTATTTATGATTTAGTAAAAATGTAAAATCTTCCAAAATACCCATAGAAAATAATTCAAATCAAAAAGTATACATTTGAATCTGTGGATTTAAGTGAAGATTTAAGGACTTTTGGAAAATGGTTCCTGTGTGAAGACAATTTAGGGTAAATTTGTGTTACATCTTTATTCAAAGATTTTTGTTTTGTTTTACATTTAATTACAAAAAAATAGTTTCAAAAATTTGTCAATCGAATATTTTTCATTTTTTTATCTTGTTCTTGTGTGATGTGTAAAACAGAATTTTCGTTGTTGATAAGAGATGAACAATATTATTTGTTTTTTTTTTTTGTGTTTTTTTTTTTTAAAGATGACATGTATGACATGTTTTGGCGATGTTTGAAAATCCGAACAATATAGTTCTGACTGAAAAGACAAAATTTTTTTTTTTTTTCCAAAAAATCACACAGACACCACCAACATTCAGTATTGCAAACTCTATAAATAAACGGGCATACAACAATGTAAACATACGGCATGACTTAAATAGACCAAACACTTAGGATAGCAGAACAGTATAGATCACTTCATGTTTTTGGCCGTATTGAAGAAATACAGACCTTACAAATGGTCACGTACTTATCCGCCTAATATTCCATAATGCATATGTAAGCAAATACCACATCTTTTTGACCTGCTCTTTTTACAAAAGAAATTAAAAATTCTGCTAACAAGATATTTGTCTGGTCGACAAAATAACGTTAACATAATCAAAATAATTTTTATTTGACAAGCCTGAAAATATCAGCGTAAAGTCAAATTTTATAAAGATTTGTAATTATTCGTATATGCAACAGATGTGTTATAAACATGTAAACTGTGTTTTTTTTAACCTTCATCAATACAAAATAAATTTGCATTCCGATAGTGTGTGTTTTATACACATGTAATAAAAATCATTCAACCAGATGTGTTTGAAATATCCTCTTAAATATATAGTAGGCATGTCTTTGTTTATGACTTCGGATCTTCTCGGATATTAGTCCTTTACTGCTATCTTGCTTACGTATGAAAAGTTTAAAATCGTTTGTAATCACCTTTTGGTATAACGCAACACATGAAAAAATCCAGTGTCCATTTTAAATAATGTTCTTCTTTCTTTTTGTTAGCTTACTATCAAAAAGGTACAATTTTCGAACAAGAGCAAACAAATTTTCAATGGTTTGGGAGTATTGTGTCAAAAGATTTCGTAATATATCATATTGTATGTGCTGACATAGTTTCTTGCAAGGAACTAGAAAATTGGAAAGTTAAAGATATTGCAAAGTTATCAAATGTCTCTTGGCAAAATTCAATAAAATTATTTATAGTTCGGTTTTTTTTTTAATTTCATGTCGCTGATACTAGTTTACATGTTGAAGCGAGGTCATTAAATTCGGATTCAGAAATTTATCAGAAGTATTCTAAGACTTGTTATTTGTATTACAAACAAATGATGCACACGAGTCCACATGTCGCTACATAAAGGATTTATGTCAGAGCATTGTGACCCCCACCAAAAACTTGGAGTGATCGCAGATGCCCTGGAAGGTTCATTCATCCGGATACAACTTTTCCTTTGTATTGATCATTGTCTTGTGATTTGAATTGGGATATTTATATCTCATCATGTAAAACATGTTAACTGTGTATGTCTCTTTTTAATCAATTTACGATATTTGAACATCAATAAACTACTGTTGTCCTTATTAAGACATATACGCATAAAACTATATGACTATAAGTTCCCTAAAAATCGAATGTGAACATTTTATATTTTTCGAATCTCTAATGTTTCCTTTTAATACATATTTGATGATCTAAAAAAGTGATAACTAGGAACAAATTTATTCAATCCCTTAAAGTGGTTTTTCATAAAATCTTCGATATTTGACAAAACCTATTCATGCAGCCAATTTGGTCCATAATCACATACTAGACATTTAAAGCCACGCTTTCATGCTGCTCAGTCAATTGTTTTAATGTAGTGTTTCGAACACCATTGTTTGTCATTTTGTTAGAGTTTTTTATTTTGTGTTTGTATTGATTCTGGTTGTATATCTTTGACTATTAAATTTTGTTTGTCCCTTCGATATCTTCCTCATCTGTTTCATAAATTTTTTATTAACGAAAAAAATCCTTACAGGTTGTTCTCCTTCACCATACTATGATTCATTAGGTCAAATAACTTTGAAATGGTTTAGTTTGGCTGAAAACATTACTTTCATTGGAAATTAGCAGAAAGACAGACATGATTTTCACTTCAATGACCTGTGAATCCTTTCAATATAGACTATAAAAACTTAACATCAGAAACCACTCCTATATGTACATGTAGTCTGTTAATACATGGACTTGGTGGTGAAATATGTATTGAACATGGATATTCTCTACATTCATGTCATGTTTTACTGTGATATGAAGTGATGTAATATATATTATATTTCGATTTTGTTTTTTGAAGATGGAACGATATTTTCAAGCTGTGTATCAAAGTTTAAAAAAGAAAATACTTATGGCTGTCTGTTCTTGTTAAACAAATAGGTCATGCTCTGGTACGAACTCTACTCACGTTTCCAAAAGGTTTCAGTTAAATTATCTTATTAGGAAGACAAAACGGTACTAAATTTAAACAGATATGATTTAAAACATACCTTGATTTTTAAAATACAAATAGTATTGACTACCGGAATATGAACAATGGGTTTTGTAGCAGGACACATTTATGTTAAAAGGGAAGAAATAACCAATACTATATAAAAATTAAGATTGTATCCTGTTATAACAGCGATATCACAGATTAGTTAACATTTTTTAAATAAAATCCCATATTTTACTACCACTTCTTCTTGAAGATAAGATAGCTATTGGAACTGTACATACTAAAATACTAAATTATATAGGCATATGGTAACCACACATGAAATTGAATTATGGACATATCCTGAACATTTCTGTTGTTATTCAGGATATTTTAGAAAAATAGCAGAAAATACCTAAAGGACGTTCCAAATTCACAAGTCGAACAGAAGCTGACAACGCCATGGGAAAAAACGAAAAAACGACAAAAAGACTGATATCAGTTTTCAGAATTCTACTAGGAAAACTAAATACTGGTCATATGAATCCTACATGTAAAATCTAGGATGATATTATGTGTTCCGAAAGGATACGGAGATCCTGCTCCACATGTGTTGCTAATTAAACATTGTTCAAACTATTATTCCCCATGCTCAATTTAGACATAAAAAAGTATAACAAAAAATCAAACTCCAAGGCAAACCCATAAAGGGGAAAGTCCATAAAAACTGACAAAATCAAAGGCTATCAAGGTGTAATACCACCATTGATTTTTCCCTATTAGTCTTTGTTAAATTTGCACTTTTCAAAAAATTGTACAGAATTTATCTTTGTTTCAAAGAAAGAAATACTTGGCATGAGTAAAGTTTTATCCTGTCCAGTACTATAGACAAAATTTCACATAACATTTCAGTGCATATAAGAAAATAATTATCACTGGAAGTTAACCTGTCAAATTTTCACCCCTTTGTTTCCTGTGTACAAGCTATAGTAACCATGTAACCTCAAGTTTCCGAAATATTCTATAGAAACACCAAATAAAAAAATAATGGTGCTTTGAAACACCCAAGATATATGTTTATAACTAAAAAAAATTTTACTGCAATAAAATGTAGAATTAATTTCCTACAATTGTCAAATTCAAGGGAATATTTTTTTTTTTCGACCCTTTTTCGTATGCAACCAAATGTGACGTATTATGATTTGATGGTATTATACCTCAATCAACGGAAAAAAATACAGCGAGGCTGATATAATGAAAATGCTGAACTTTTTTATTGACACCAAAGGAGTAGTTCACGAAGGATTAAAATTTACCCTAAGATTTTGAAGGATTTTTTAGTCAGGACAATATACTTCAAATTTTAAATAGAAATGGCTATAATATTACTCCTTAAGTATGCATTATTTGTATTTTAGCGTCAGTTTGGTAAATTTTTCAATACTTCTTAACAATTTATGGAATATTTTTCTATGTGTGCTCGAATAAAAAAGGTGAAAGATTAAATAAAGTACAAAGTTGAAAATCATTGCGGACCAAATATTCCGACATGTTTTACCAAAAACAGTTCAGTTAATCTATTCCTGGTGTGGAAAATCCTTATTATTTCGAAAAAATTCAAAGTTCAAACATTTTGGTGTATGCTTGGGTCTCATATATCCCAATGAACATGGGATTGAGTATAATATCGCCACTAAAAAAATGAAAGCAACACTTTATAAATTTCATGCGTCCGAAGCGCTTTTCTAGTTGTACTTCAACAGGAACGCTCAAAGCCGAATATTTGAAAGCAAAAGATGATGGAATAGTTGAAGACCTGTATGACCAAAAAGGACATAAAAATTAATACTAAATGTTTCATAGCAAATCAAGTTTCATCTGTATATTTAATTGTTATGAACCTGATTGTTCATTTCTAAAATGTACGCAAACATTGACTTCCTTTTTTGAAAAATTGCAAACTTCATATAAATTATAATACAATGTCAAAGGCGTATCTTTTATTTATAAGAAGGTTGGGATTTGTTTGATTTTTTTTTTTTTTTTGCAAGGTAAAAAATAATCTAAACGGCATATTTGTAATGTATGATTGTTTTTCTATGTACAAATATACTGGTATACTATTCATTGCCAGGAGTTGTAGGGTAAATTGCTTTGACTTGAAACAAAACATCAAAATGATACATATAATGAATCATTACGATTTTATATTTCAGAGTAAAAACAATATTCACTTATAGGGTCTTTGCATCGGAAATAAACGCATTTATTCTAAAACCAGTTGTTGGCATGATACGGGTTATGTTCTCATATGTTTTATGATGGTATGATACTAAACCCTCAACGGGAGGGATTGTGCTTGATGTTCATATCATGAAGACATAATCTTTTAATCAGTTTAATTGAGGTCAGGAGTTGGCATGTCAGTAACTGGTAGTAGTCCTTTGTTAAGTTATGTATCATTGTCATTTTGTTTAGTTTATTTTGTTACCTATTCTGACATCGGACTCGGACTTCTTTCAAACTGAGTTTTACTGTGCGTGTTGCTGTGTGTTTGTTTTTTCTACATTGGCTAGAGGTATAGGGGGAGGGTTGAGATCTCAAAAAACATGTTTTTGCGCCTGTCCCAAGTCAGGAGCCTCTGGCCTTTTTTAGTCTTGTATGATTTTTAATTTTATTTCTTTTATATATTTCGGAGTTTAGAATGACGTCCATTATCACTGAACTAGTACACATTTTTGTTTAGGGGCCAGCTAAAGCACGCCTCCGGGTGCGGGATTTTCTCGCTGTATTGAAGACCCATAGGTGGCCTTCGGCTGTTTTCTGCTCTTTGGTCGGGTTGTTGTCTCTTTGACACATTCCCCATTTCCATTCTCAATTTTTAAGACATATATATATATATATATATATAATTTCGGTTCGTCGTAAGACCTTGTCTTGGTTTACCCTCATAAGGAACTCTTACCACAAAAAATTGGAACGCGAAGGATTTCTAAATATCTTGAAGAGTTGTATGACATAAATAAATATAAAAAAGATAAGACAAAATCGTTCAAGTATAATTTTGCCTGAGGACGCTGGTACCTTATGATAAGAAATGTATGTTATATTTCATGTCAGTGGCAACCATATCTCAATATGACAACATTTTAAAAAAAATATAACTAAAAAACAAAATTTGTGTTTCAAGTACAAACAGTCATCATAGATACCAGGATTAAAATTTTGTACGCTAGACATTTTGTCAACACAAGACTCATCAATGACGCTCGAATAAAAAAAGTTGAATATACCACTGTAATGAGTCATAATAACAGCAGATAATAAGATTAGGTGTGTATGACTATCAAAATAATTCAGTGCTTCTAGAATAGTTTAAAACTGCATGTTCCCGTCTAACTCGTAAATGCATTTGATTTTCTTTGACAATGTATTTCCGTAAAATTTAGGTATGTCAAAAGACATTGAAAACTGACTTCTTCTCTGCTTGAAAATTGATATAATATAAATTCCCACTTGTATGTGAGATATTAAAATTTTTGATAATACATAGTCTACCCTTTCACAAAGTATTTGAGTATAATTCTAGTTTTTTTTGTTTTTTTTTATCTAAACGGTGAGGAACGACATGGTACGATCTTGGTATGAATTTGCCCTTAAATCAAATATATTTCAGTTACTCCTATTTTCAGAATTTGTTTAGGCGGAATTTGCTTAGGCGGAAGTAAAACGGTTAAGGTAATATTAATATCTTCGCGCCAATTTTGACATATAAAGTTTGTTTTTTTTTTTTTTTCAATTGATAATTGTTTACCGCATCCCTCACGTTATTGTCCAGCCTAATTTTAAATTCAATTTGATGTTAACTTCCGTCAGATCAAAACACATATCTTGTATCCAATTAAGGCAACAGACGTTTAATGTTCAAATTTAATATTTCGATTTAGTAGACAAATTAAGGTAACATACGAAAACTAAGGGAATCGAGTGAACTCTAAAATGAGCGGTACCGGGTGTGTCGACAGGGTACGTGTCTCCTGCTTTGCATACATCACTCGCAATGAGAATCTGCACCAAGTCTAAATGTCACATTAGGTATTAGGACATAATCGGTAAATTAATAGATCTGACTACTTTTGTAGTATCTAAAGATTTCAGACCGGGAAAGCGTGTTGCTGGTGAGTTGAGGTACAGACACACAGTATAGTTTAACCAATTCGATAGTGTGGCGATTTTAGTCGTTCTATCTCATAACTTCTGTTGGAGAAGTTAAATACATGTATGTGTAAGGAACATATCCCTCTTAACGATGTCAGTATAGTTTCCAAATACACGAGCGTAACATAGAAACAAGAAATAGCTTCTGACGCAGGAAATTTATAAACTGTTATTTTCATTCATAACAAACGGATTATCACATACATACTTTTACGGTAATGGTGTTTATAGAGCCTGTAAAGTTAGAAACGATCCATGTAAATTTATTGATCCTTTTAATACACTTATACTTAGAGGTTACCCATTTAATTTTAGACCCGGGTAAGATCCTGGAATTTTGTATGTATCTGTATCAACATTGATTTTGATTTTTAGAATTCTCAGTATGACTAAATATTGAATTTCTGTAAATTTATGAACACGTATGGTCCTACATCCTGTCGATACATTGAACAATGTTATGTTTTTTTTTCGCAGAACGATAATGATCTCTTTACACAAAATCCTCGAATGTGTACTGATTGTCTGGGAAATCATGATTTGTTTGATTAGTTGTAATTTGAGCTGAACTGGTTTCCTGTAACTGCGAGTACTCTGAGATCGGTACGTTGTGTCTTTTGTATTTTTCTTAATTGCTTTTTGTGCTTTGTGCCGTTTTGATTAGTCAATCCTTTACAACAGATTGGCAGTTTTCTTGCCGAAAACCGGTGGTTCTTTTGGAAACTCTGGCTTCTTTCACAAATAAAAACTGACCGTCAGGGTATAGTCAATAGTGTTGAAAGTGGCTTTCAACACAAACAATCAATCAATCAATCAATAAACCTTTCCAACAAATATTTTAGTTTGTTGTTATGTTTTACTGTAACACCACTATCCCGAATTACGGATAGCGTTAAGTGCTCACAAATATGTTTAACCCCGTCGCTTTCTTAAGTGTGCCTTTCCCAACTAAGGATCCTCCAATTTAGTGGTTGTCATAGGTTGTTGTCTGCCAAATATGTTTTTTGTTTATAGTTTTACCATAATTCACGCTGTTGGTTAATGATTCTTTTATTTTTATTTAGATTGCTTCAATTTTTTTCATACCGAGACTCTATAGTTTCCTAAACGGCATGGGCTTTGCTCATTATTGAAGATTGTAGTGACCTATGGATGCTTACATCCACGTCCTGTGGTCTCTTGGAGAAATAGTGTCCCATGTAGAATCATACACACCTGCTTGCTTATTTTTATATAACATACAAATTATTTATTCCTTTGCTTAGGAACAGTTATTTTTTTCTATAACTTAAACTCCTTAAACATATATAAAAAAAAAGTGTTAGTATCGATAGCTCAAAATCATCTGTTTTATAGCAACGTATACATGTATACATCGGATATTTAAGATTTTTCTAATTAACAAGAGTGCACACGCTGAAATGTCTCGCCTGCTTTACTTATGATAAAATTGATGTTGAAATTCTGTAATATGAAAGTTTATCTACAAGTATCTCATAAACTTAACATTATCAATGATCTATGAAAATGAAGTCATATGAACCATATCAGACAGACAGGTACACCTTACAGTCATTCCATACACCAAATATAGTAGTCCTACCGCTTATAGTACGCTAAAAAAAGATTAAATCACAAAATTTTAACATTGACCAATGAAGCATGAAAATGAAGTCATGGTAACATGCAACCTGCCAGACAGACATGTACACCTAACAATCATTCCATACACCAATATACTTGACTTATTACTTATAGTATCTGATAAATAGACCATACCACAAAAACTAAACAATGTCAAAAGAACCAACGAAATTGAGGTCAAGGTCAGATGAAACCTGCCAGACATGTACACCTTACAATCATTCAATACACCAAGTTTAGTTGACCTACTGCTTATAGTCTCTGAGATACGGACTTGACCATGTTACTTTAACCTTGATCACTGATCCATAAAATGAGGTCGAGGTCAGGTAAACCCTGCCTGACGGACATGTAAATCTTGCAAGGAACCCATATACCAAATATAGTTATCCTATTACTCATAATAAGAAAGTATTTCACATTTTAAAAAAACAGTGTTTTTTTTCAAGCATTCACTGAACCATAAAAATGAGGTCAAGGACAATGGACATATGACAGACAGAAACATCGTAACATAAGGTATCTGCATACAAGGTATGAAGCATCCAGGTCTTCTAGTTCCGGAAATATAAAGCTTTATACAAAAAGTTTACGCCGTCCCGACGTCGCCGCCGCCGCTGCCGGATTGTAATCCATATCTCGAATACTGCGACTTTCGTCAAAGGCGGGACAATAAAAGTGAATGTATGTACTTCCTTCAGGCTTGTTCATTTCACAGAATATCGCAAAACAGGTGTAATGTCAATTTGATTCGGGGTGTACCACTTTTTGTAAACACACGAGTTAAGCTAATCATGCTAATGACAGTTTTGTACCTGTATCAAAAGCATACAATTTTGAAATCGCAAAAACTGGCAACATGTTTAACAGTGAATGTGAAATTGAGATACTTTGGTGCTGGGACTTTAAACTTTTATGTTTATCTATGAGATAGTATACATTGTTTTACTTTTTTTATGAAATCAACGTTATATTTCACGAAAAAGTATGTTCAGTCAGAATACTACGTATAACTATGTCGGCAAAAAAGATATCATGGAATCTATCTGACAAGGAAATCGCGATGTAGTTAAGAAGTCACATTCCTTGGTCTCAGATAATATTATCTGCGGATATCAAGTCATTAGGAACGCATTGTAAATGTACATCTGTTGAGTGCAACCAGTGTGCCCATCTATGTAGCATCCCATCAGATCTTTACTTTAATATTTTAAAGTCAGTACTTTTAACAGATAGGAAATGCTTCTTCTGTCCGCTATTATCTAATAGGTATATTCTGTTTTCTCATTGGCTAAAAGCATAAGAAATCCTCTTTGATAAAACATTATATTCACCGCGGCAAAAATCACGAGAGGTTAATATAAGATTTGGAACAGCGTCCGTGTACCTAAATATAGATATTCCAAGGCAACGTCAATGACGAACGTAGGATTATGATGTCAAGTAAATTCCTGTTTTTTCTCTTTTTTTTTTTTTTCTTGTTATCGGTGTATTTTTTCTCTTGTTCTTGTTTTCGGTGTATTTTTGTAGTAAACTTTACTGAATATTTCAACTTATGAAAATCAGCAACTGCAAAAGCAGATGATATGTTTATTATAGAAACACGGAGCAGTTTTAAAAGTATCTTGAGCAAATACTAGAAATTTGGAGAAGGATAACAAGTCATATAATAAAACAATTGTTGACTTTTGATTTTAGTTGGCCTCGGTGAATATCATATCTCTTGGGTTGATAAATCATTGTATCAACCTCATCAAAAGTCAATAATTGTATTAGATTTAGTTACACAATAGAAATATATCTATTTATAAGTTGATGATTATGTATTCATTAAAGACATAATATAATATAGGTTGAACTTCTATGCCAATTTATAATCCTTCAGATGCCCGATATTTGCTAATCATTAACAAGGTATTATTTGCAGATGTCACCACACATATTATGATCTATATAAATTTGAATCACAGGCGGGTGATGCATGCATAGCAGGAGAAACTTAACCTGTCGAAACATCCGGTCTCGCTTCTTTTGGCGTTCATGCAATTCCCTTAGTTTTTGTGTGTTACCTTGATTTGTCTTCTTACACGAATTATGAGATTTGTATATTGGTAGGTTACTGTTGCCTTGATTTATAAAGTTTGAGCGTTCTTGATTAAGAAAAATCCAGAATAGCACTTCAGACACACGAATTTTCGTGTTATTTTCTTTACCAATAAAGGAAATTTCGTTGCATTAGTCAATTTTGAAAACAATTTAAGGACAACATCTAAGATGATTGCAATAATCTGATTCAAGGAGAAAGTTTTACAATGTTTCATTTGCCAAAATATGTTTGGATAATACGATTTAAAATAAGTGTATCTATATGCACATGAAATGGACGAAAAAGTCTTCAAAAGCTGTCCTGAAATGAAATCAATTTTCCGAAACATATCGTTCATAGATTTTTCTTACATAACGCTATTTTTGATGAAAAAGATGATGATGTATTGGTGTTTAATGTCAAGCGGCAAAAATAACATGTATATAAGGAGAGCATAAAAATGTGATTTGAATATGAACAGTGATTTGCACAAGACCGACACGCTGGGTATTTGTTTTGTGAATGTATTATTTGACAAGGTAACAGTTGGCAGGGAGACACATTTTGCAGACTTCAAGCCAACTAGACTTTGTTCTTACCGGTTAGGAATCGAACTCAAGACTACCCTAAGTCGAGGTGAGGACGCATCCGCAACACTATTGAATACATTCATCATAGATACTTGGATCAAAATTTTGTACGTCAGACGTGCTTGTCGTCTACAAAAGACTCATCAGTGACACTCGAATAAAAAAAGCGATCGCTTTAGTCTGTAATTGATTTTTTGTTTACTAAATAGCCTTACTGTTATTATGGTTTAATAATAATCACATAATTATCGACTTAGTGTACTAAAACGTCGAACAAAACGGAAATGAATGTTTCATAGAAATTATATCCTTTCTCAGTGAAGAGTATAATTCTCTATTGTCTATTGTCTAGTTCGTTAATTCAAAACATATGTAGGTATCTTAATATGATAGTGCAAAATAGTTTTGGTCTAGACTCGAATAGTAAGTCGCTATTTTGATGCACAAGAAACTAGATTGTGTTTAATTTTATTTTGACTCATCTCACATTACTTTTGATGAACCTTTTTATAACCGAGGCCATATTTGTTTACTATTAAACTGCATAAGAACGTCGTTTTCAATATCATCCATTATATAATATTATTAAAGTTTTGTAAAATTATTAGATCTTTTCGTTTTCATTCTTCACAATAACTTGTAAAGAAATAACTATACAAAGATTTGACATAACTGTATTAAAATTTTCAACTTTAACTAATCGCTGTGAAGATTATTAAGACGTTAAAATATTGAATCAATTCTAAATAATGTAGTTGGTATCTTGATTTAAAACTTTTATTTAAAGTAATTTGGACAGTAATTCTGAACAAAAATAATTGATTATATGATGTATATCCGACAGATATTCAGTAAATAAGTGCAAATGAATCAATGTGAATCAATTAAATACGTGTCGAAAAATCAGTGTAGAAGTAATGCAGAAGTTAGAAACAAACAAAACATTTTTTTTTCAAAATATCAACGAAAGTGTTGAAATTTAGAACACAACGAATACTTATGAATCAACAGCAATTAAATCTACGAAAAGAATTTAAAATGTATTTATAAAGAAATTTGGTATGATAGCCAATGAGACAAAAGAGCAACTACATATAGATGGGACACCTTGTACCTTTCAACAATGCAAAAATGAGAAAAACGCATACTGTATAGTACGTTATAAAACAACGGCATAACCAACTATGAAACCAACAGCAGGATGGACAAAACCAATGAACAGAAACAAATTAAGAAGACAGCAACCAATGACATTTCACTTAAATTTGTTTTTGAGCGCTCAACTCTTCCACTAACATGAGAACACACTTTAGTAGCAAAAGGTTCGACTCATCAGATCGACACGAAGCACACAGAAGAATTACAACCAATAAAATAAAAAAAATACGCAAAGTACAGGTATAATAATTTACACAGTTACCGAAAGCTAGATTGGATCAATTTCAACTTTAAATAAATCATTTGAAAATATTTGTATTCAATGACGACAATATCAGTTATTGTGCCTAACAAGATATTGTGAGGTAGACGAAATTGACCTAATACCGATCGTGTTGAATTTTGATGTCCAAAAATAGACAGATCGGACATATTTTGACTTTATTTGCTAACTACTTTTGTTTAGGATTAATTGTAATTATATCTTTATAAAAAGACTGAAAAATGTTTTTTTTTTTTGTTAAGATAAACAATAATTTTACCTGGCGTATCCGTGCGTAAAATGTATTTTGGCATTCCTCTTCGAAAAATTACTTGTTTAATGGGATAAAACTTCTGATTTGTAAACTTTCTTTTTTTTTCTCCGAAATAGGCTATTAAAAAATAATTTATCTACTCTATATGTGGAAAATTTTGTAAAAATATAATAAGTGGCAATTCTTACCTTTCATACCTTTAGTTTCATTGATGAAAAAAATAACATGGACTCGTCCAGTGTCCAGTTTGAAGGTCATTTAAGTTACTGTACACATTCATGCACGTTCTCATTTAATCAATATATATGTATGAAAAAATAAACAGTTTGATGGTAAACTAATAATAACTTTATCCAATCAAATTGCGTAAGATTCAATAACAATGACCGGTCCACATCATAATAAGTAATAGGGGTAAACTGGGTAGGGAGAAATTGACAGATATTTTAAGTTAGTTTTTTGCAATAACGAATGAAAATTTGTAAACCAAAAGTTTTGCTATAATTGCAAAAACATGTCGTTTTGTATTGGTATAGTTTTCGGATCTTTCATTTGCTTATTTAAGGCAATAGAAAGTTTGGGCTTCAAAAGTATACATAATTATTGATTGTGTACAGAAAATTCGCCCTTTTAAAACATTTAATGTTTCACAAATAATACATGGATACAAAGTAAAATCATTTCTTAAAACACTGCATAACATTTTATTCTGATTGGTTTCGTTGTATTGTCAAAAAGTGCGTTCAAATGAACAGTGGTATAGCAAACATCGCATTCCCTCACAAAATGTTATCACACAATATAGTATACCGTATCTCGGGGGTTTTTTTTCCGCGTCGGCTTTTAAACAACCGCATATCTCGTTTGCACTACTATAGTGAATGAAATAGGTGAAGTAATAAGACAACATCAAGGTATATATTATATATGCATACGAAATCTGCTTTTAATCAGCTCTAACAATACCAACTGGTAAATTGAAATGTCAAAATGTAATTGTCAAAACTACAATCTCGGTGAGCAATAGGCAAAGGAATAAAGGACAATACCCATAGTCAGGTCAGCTGACAGTAATGTTCATAGATAAACTTTATATATGCTTTAACTTTAATGACCATGTACAAGATTAATCATAATTGAATTGCATGTAGATCTGGTGTGTCTTTGTGAATTTTACGTTACTGTCTATGCATTCATATGATGTGATTTCTACTAATGGGAGACATCAGACTCAATAAATAGCTGTAGACAAGTGCAAAAGGCTGTATCCCATAGTGTTTAACCGAGCTCTTGAGCACTTCTGTGTTAACATGAATTATCATCGTTATTGTCATATCAATAAATGAAATGTTTACAAAACTTTGAAGTGTTCGAAACACTAAGGATGTTCTACACTAGGAATAGGTTGCCTTAACGTATTACCTCAGCTGTATTTGGCAAAAACTTTCGAATTTTTTGGCCCTCAATGTTCTTTAACATCATACATTATTTTTATTTGGCCTTTTAAGTTTTTTGATTCGAGCGTCACTGATGAGTATTTTGTAGACGAAACGCGACGTCTGGCGGACAAAAGTACAAGTCTGGTATCTTTGGTGTTTTTTTTTTACTTATAGCAAACGGCAAAGATGATATTGAAACGTAAAAGTAACGAGAAATTATGGTATGATTGCCAATGAGACAACTACCCACCAGAGTTCAAATAAGTAGATATAAGTAATTAAAGGTCACCGTACAGCTTCAATAACGAGAAAACCCCATACCGTATAGTCGGCTATAAAAGGCCCCGACATGAAAAAATGCGAAACAATTCAAAAAACGAGAAAACAAACAGTCTAATTTATAAAAAAAAAAATCAATTTACTTAAACCAAATATTACAGATATGAACCAACAACAACCACTGAACTACAGGCACATAAAGAATGTGGCAGGGTTAAACATGTTTGTGATCGCTGAAACATCCCCTCACCCGAGACAGTGATGTAAAAGCAAATAATAAGAACAAACTGTAAAACTTAGTTGCAAAAGGCTTAACTGGAACGATCGGTACGAAGCATAAAAAACAAATAACAAAAAAACAATAGACACAAAGCACCGAAATAAGAGTACTCGCAGTTACTGACAGCTAGTTCAAAGACAATTGCAACTTATAAGTAAATCATGTTATCCCAGTACACATCCAACGGATTTAGTGTAAAAACGCCATAAACAGAAACACATGACATTGTGCTATAAGAAGTAGCCTGCAAACCATGCACACCAAGACTTACACAAACCAATCTTAATCTTTTCCCATAGTATTTGTCTTTCTCAAATGGACCATGAATATTCCCCTTCAAATATTTCATCATTTATATTGTTTGGTGGATTAGATTATTTTGAATGATTGATTGCTGGATTGTTTTATTGATTGATTGATTGATTGATTGCTAAAATGTTCAACCTATTGTCATATTTGACAAATGTCGAGGGTCGAAAATGAAAATAGTAATTTACACCCTGTAAATATTAACTCTGTATAGCATGTTTATTTATTGCATTGCAATTAGGGTAAGTAAACGTTCTTGACTTGAGCTTGTTTGTCATAAATCTAGGTGTACACTTGCATTGGCAAATCTATATTTTGTATCCAAACAAATGTCAATTGTCATGCTTTCGAAGTTAAGTAAGAATTTTTTCTAGGTGACATCTAAGAATTGTACATTTTTTAAGTATTTTGCATTATTGAGTTCTATGTCCATTTTTTTGAGTTCTATGTACGTTATAATACTGATTAATTCAATCATTTCTTCTTTCCTGTTAATGTGTGCGTATTAAGGCCTTCTATAATTTTAATTATTGCGACTGTATTTTTAAAAGTGTCTGTTTCAATTCATTATTCTCAACCACCAGTTTTTCAATCTCGGTTTCTAAGCTGGCAACTCTTCTTTCAACACAGGAAAATCTTTCAAATTGCTCATTAAATACTTGCTTAAAAGATGTCATTTCATGTGTAATATTATCAACTTGAGATTTTATAGCCTTCGTTCTATCACTCAAGGAATCAAACATGTCAAGTTTGTTCATTTTCTTAACTTGGGATTCCAGAGCTGACATTTTCGCACTTAGATAATCAAGCATATCTAGTTTGTTAATCTTATCAATCTGAGTTTCCAATACTGACATTCTAGCACCTAACTCATCAAGCATGTCTAGTTTGCTTAACTTCTGATGCATTTGGTTTATTGCATCTAAAATCAATTGAAAATTATTGAGAGGCTGAGTCTGCTGTTGTGGTAGCTGAGAAAGAGGTTCTTTTTCACGAATATCGGTACCATGAAGAAAATCACATATACCGGTTGGATCTGGTTGAGGCAAGTTTTGTGAGTTCAGCTCCTGTTGGTCTGTGCTTTGTATTATTGCAGTCGAATTAGAACTGCCATACAGTTCCGATCGCACGGCATTCAACAAATCCTCAGTTCCTTTTACTTCCTTTTTAAATTTTCCTTTCACTGCATGTGAAAATGCAATTTCTGCATATTTAAGGGCATCGTCTAAATTCCTTCTCAACCAAAGTATCTTTGATTTAGCAATATAATAGCCCCATTTCCACCTATTTGATAATTGCTTCTCATTCAGCTTACTCAGACGCATTATTGCATCATTAATGTCGTCTTCTGTTATAATTGCATCTTCTATTGTATTACCTAGAACGCCTATTCCTAATTGCAAATGGGCCAGTTTTATCTTAAAAATATTTTGAAAATCGTTGGCAACTTGTTCGTATTCTCTTGTAAAATGATCTACGGCTTTCCTGCAATATTGAACAATTCTTGTTTTAATTTTTTGTCAAGATATTTTTCATATCTGAGACAAATGAAATTATATTTGATATAGAATACAAGCCCAGTTTCACGACAAGCAGGTACCAGCTCTGTATGCTGCTCTGCAATTTCTAAATAATCTTTATAAGCGTTTTCGTGCGAATCAGGGTCAGCCATTATCATAGCAGATGCCTTCCGAGCCAGGTACATCATATCAATTAATACAGGGTTGGTTGAAAATTTAGCTATTTCTTCTATTTCCCGTAGAACGTCAGTGTTTTGCAGTGTCTCTTCGTATTTCAGGCGCATGTTTTCACATTGTGCATCCCTCACGAAGAAGTATCTATCCGCTAATTTCTGTCGGCCTGTAACTGGTAAAGACCTACGATAGTTGTCGTTATTCCACAAAGAAACTACTTGATTTACTTCCTTGTCGAATGATTTTTGATCGCCAGTTAAAGAAAACATTTTTAGTCTGTGTCTAAATTCTACTAATTCTTTTCGATGTGTCGTGAAAAGTCCAATTCTTATTGCATAATAAACTTTATCATTTTGAGTTTTTACTTTAAGTTTGTCAAGTATTTGTTCGGTCAAAAATACAAATGCGCCTTGATACGAAAACGCTTGAAAAATTTCTTCTAAAGTCATACAGTTGAGAGCCATTTCCATAAAAAGATGAACTCTGTCTGTTCTTTCTTTCATTTGTTTAAATTCATTACATACTTTGCTGGGTAGTATCTCATACAAACATGGTAGTATGTAGATCGGATCTAAATCGTCCAATATTTCTCCATAAAGTTCCTTAAGGATTGCACATTTAATATCGTCCATGTTGTTTAAATATTGATTAAATTGAATTACACGTATTTTGAATGCAACTTGTTTTTGTGAATATTTTTAACTTCTATTGTTCGCCACGTAGGTAGAATTAAATAATTGCAGTCACTTAAACAAATCTGTGTGCACATGATTTAGGTGAGTGTATGTCGTATGAAGAGCTGCCTGATTTATTGAAAGGCCGTGATTTTTTTTTTTTTATCTTATGTGATATGTTAATTTCATTCAAGGGTGCAATATAATTGATAATTATATTGAGTGAAATAAGAGAACATGCAGAATTTTACAAAATCTGGTTTATCTTTATAGATTTTCATGAAATTAACCCAAATATAAAGTTTTATAAATATTTCATTAAGATTTAGAAAATCCTGGAGAAGTACCTCTGAAAACTAACAAAAGTGTGTGTTCTACTAACAATATATTTAATATTATGGCAAGCCGTTGTGGAATTTATTCCCTATTTATAAAATTAAAAGTTGATTTATAAAATATCTTTTAACATTAAAAATCATTTTGATATTAAAATCGAATCTTTAATATTTAAAATTCCTATCATTTTAATATTAATTAATGAATTTTAATATTGTGGACTCAAAAACGCTTGAATGAATAAAATGTACCCAACTTTCTCTTTACAATAAGGCAGTTACACATTTTCATCAAACTTTTTTCAAAATACTATGGCTGGGAGCACAGGTGCAAAATATCAATGTTGTTAACAGATCAATCTGTTATTGTGACATTGATTTTTTGCAACGGAATTTATCAATATCCATCTGCAAGATCAAAAAGTATTTGAACCTACCAAAAATCAAGTTTTTGTGACTATTTGTCTTTAATAAGAAAAAGGTGTATTATATCTTAACTCCATTTTATGTGTGTATAAATAACATATAACATACAATAAATTATTTATTGAACATCAAAATTAAAATTTCAAGGACCATAGAAACAGGCGAGAACCTTAATCATTCAATGGAGTAACATTTGTTTCATAAAGAATAATAAAGACAAGAGTGTACACGCTGAAATGTCTTGCCTGCTTTACTGATCATTGATTTTATGTTGATAGTCCTAAATATAAAGCTTTATCATAAGTATCACATACATTTAACATGATCCAAGAAAATGAGGCCAAGGTCAGATAAACCAAACCGGAAATACATGTACACCTTAAAATCATTCCATACACAAAATATAGTTGACCTATTGCTTACAGTTTCTAAGGAACAAACTTAACCAGGAAAATTTAACATTGACCAATGGACCATGAAAATGAGGTCAAGGTCAGATGATACCTGCCAGACAGACATATACACTTTACAATCCTTCCATACACCAAATATAGTTGACCTATTGCTTATAGTTTAAGAAAAACAGACCAAAACACAAGAGTGCACACGCTGAAATATCTCGACTTCTTTACTGACCATTGATTTTATGTTGAATAAATATAAAGCTTTACTAAAAGTATCTCATAAACTTAACATGATCCAGGAAAATTAGGTCAAGGTCAGATAAACCAAACCGGAAATACATGTACATCTTACAATCATTCAATACACCAAATATAGTTGACCTATTGATTATAGTTTCTAAGAAACAGACTTAAACAGGAAAACTAAACATTGACCAATGAACCATGAAAATAAGGTCAAGTTCATATGAACGATGCCAGACAGACATGTACACCTCACAATCAATATATGCATTAAATGTAGTTGACCTATTGCTTATAGTATTTAAGAAACAAACTTAACCATGAAAACTTAACATTGACCAATGAACCATGAAAATGAGGTCAAGGTCAGATGATACCTGCTAGACAGACATATACACCTTACAATCATTCCATATAACAAATATAGTTGACCTATTGGTTATAGTTTAAGAAAAACAGACCAAAACACAAAAACTAAACACTGAGCAATGAACCGTGAAAATGAGATCAAGGTCAAATAAAACCTGCTATTCTGACATGTACATTGTACAATATTTCCATACACCAAATATAGTTGACCTATTGTATACAGTATTAGAAAAAAAGATCAAAACACAAAAACGTAACTTAAACCACTGAACCATGAAAATTAGGTCAAGGTCAGATCACACCAGCCAGTTGGACATGAACACCTTACAATCATTCCATACACCAAATATAGAACACCTATTGCTTATAGTATCTGTATTTACACTTGACCACGAAAACTTAACCTTGTTCACTGATCCATGAAATGAGGTTAAGATCAGATGAAAACTGCCTGACAGGCATGAGGACCTTGCAAGGTACGCACATATTAAATATAGTTATCC
Organism: Mytilus coruscus; assembly: GCA_017311375.1. Classification (NCBI taxonomy): domain Eukaryota; kingdom Metazoa; phylum Mollusca; class Bivalvia; order Mytilida; family Mytilidae; genus Mytilus; species Mytilus coruscus. The sequence continues at coordinate 40,412,009 of CM029598.1, forward strand.
TATTACTCATAATAAGAGAGAAATTAACATTACAAAAAATCTGAACTTTTATTTCAAGTAGTTACTGAACCATGAAAATGTGGTCAAGGACAATGGACATATGACAGACGGAAACTTCATAACATAAGGCATCTATATACAAAGTATGAAGCATCCAGGTATTCCACCTTGGAAAATATAAAGTTTTTAAGAAGTTAGCTTACGCCGCCGCCGCCGCCAGATCATTATCCCTATGTCTAGCTTTCTGCGACATAAGTCGCAGGCTCGACAAAAACTTAACACTGAGCAATGAACCGTGAAAATGAGGTCAAGGTCAAATAAAATCTGCCAATCTGCCATGTACATCGTAAAATATTTCCATACACCAAATATAGTTGACCTATTGCATATAGTATTAGAAAAAAAAAGACCAAAAACACAAAAACTTAACTTTAACCACTGAACCATGAAAATGAGGTCAAGGTCAGATGACACCTGCCAGTTGGACATGTACACCTTACAATCATTCTATACACCAAATATAGTAGACCCATTGCATATAGTATACGAATAATAGACCAAAACATAAAAACTAAACTATAACCACTGAACCATGAAAATGAGGTCATGGTCAGATGACACCTGCCAGATTGACATGTGCACCTTACAATCCTTCCATACACTAAATATACTAGACCTATTGCTTATAGTATCTGAGATATGGACTTGACCACCAAAACTTAACCTTGTTCACTGATCGATGAAATGAGGTCGAGGTCAGTCACCTTACAGTCCATCCATACACCAAATATACTAGACCTATTGCTTATAGTATCTAAGATATGGACTTGATCACAAAAACTTAACCTTGTTCACTAATCCATGAAATGAGGTCGAGGTCAAGTGAAAACTGTCTGACAGGCATGAGGACCTTGCAAGGTAATCACATACCAAATATAGTTATCCTATTACTCATAATAAGAGAGAAATTAAGAATACTAAAAATCTTAAATTTTTTTTCAAGTAGTTACTGAACCATGAAAATGAGGTCAAGGACAATGAACATATCACAGACTGAAACTTCATAACATAAGGCATCTATATACAAAGTATGAAGCATCCAGGTATTCTACCTTCTGAAATATTAAGCTTTTAAGAAGTTTGTTAACTCCGCCGTGGCCGCCGCCGCCAGATCGAAGAGCATTCTGCGACAGAAGTCACAGGCTCGACAAAAAATTGACGAGCCAATAAAAACATAATTCTACTTACAACTCCATACGTTAGAATTTCCCAGTTAATAAGAATAAAATGAGATAAAGGCTAAACGTCAATTAGACAGCAATTCAACGAAAACAGTATTCAAAAGAACTATAGAAGGGAGCATACAGTCCTCAACAACAGACAGATGTCCATTTAATATGTCAAGCTCTAAATCGTCCACTTTCTGCAAGTTTTTTGTAATTAAACTTAACAGACACAATTAAAGATGTGCCATCAACACCAAATTCTCCGATTAACAATAAACCATAGAAAATCATTGTCACCTCCAGGAATCAAACCCAGGAACTCTGTGTTTCAAGTCAGCACTCTAACTGACTGAAATACTCCCTTAGCTCATCCCATACACTTCCCCCACCTCAAGTCATTATACCAATATGACTCTTTACAACACAAACCCCGGCTATATATCACCTCTTACCACCGTGTGTTTGTTTTCATTTGGGTGCAAAGTATAACAGTACAGCAAGGTTTCCATTACAAAATCACATCGTCACCTCCGAGAATCAAACATGGGACCAATTGTGTTTCAAGCAGTCGTACTGAACAGGGTCTGTAGAAGTCTACTAGAGACTGGTGGCTTAAAATTGGGTTATTTGTGTTAATAATAATTAAAATGTATATTTCTGATCACAAGTTACATTAAAGATACAGGGTCTATAATTTTTATATCTTAATTTGAAAACAATAAAACTGTGCAGATGTTTTAGTTTTATCTTTTTTATAGATATGAAGGAAAATTATGTTTTATGTCATTTTCAGTATAGGTTTCATGTCATTTCAATACTTTTATGAACGTAATTAAGATCAGAAAAACTTTTTATCATCTGTTAGAAAAGAGCTCATTAATCATAAATGAATATACAATAACTGTAACTAGTTATGAACTAGATTTCGCTAAATCTGAGGACAGAGCAGGTACAATATTAAGTACAAATAACTTTGATTTTACTTCAATATTATATTGATTTTATTTTATTCGTCCGACTCATTCATTTTGATTTTTATGAATCAAACAGTATAATAATGAAAGAACCTTTGAAAGCACGATTACATACATGTACCCAACGCCCCTACATTGTCACTGGGTAAACAAAATCTCAACCCATTCCTAAGATAAAAGACTCGTAAATCCTACAAAAAGTCAACTGATAAAAATTTCTTGTTGATATGCCCATCTACATATTATGTCCTCATTAACTACCAAATTCATGAAATTCTGTTGTGTGGTAACAAACTGTTGCAGTAGTATATTTAGGCTCAAAATTCCTAGAACTCCTAGAAAAAACTTTAAATCCTAATTTTTTGTTGATATATATGCACATCTACATAATATGTCCTTATATCTTCATAGTTTCATCAAATTCTGTTGTGTGGTTTCGGACAAGTTGTGCAGACAAACTGTTGCAGTAATTTTCATGGTCAAATTTCTCAATTTTAAAGAGGCATAACTCCTAGAAAAAAATGAATCATAATTTCCTTTCGATATGCACATCTACATTATATGGCCTAATTATCTACAAATTTTCATGATATTCTGTTGTGTGGTTTCAGAGGAGTTGTGATGACTTGAAATGACTGATGGATGGACGGACCAAAAACATTATACCCTCCACAACTTTGTTGCGTGGGGTATATTATTATCCTTTCAAAAGTAAAATATGTAGAACAGTAGTTTTTATATTTAGAGTTGAATGGTTATTTATGGGGTATTCTTATTCATAGAAACTAGATGAAGTTTCTTGCAAAATTTTAATGGTTGAAACCAATCGATAAGTGAATAAATAACTTATAATTATACTGTGGCCTATATTTGCTTATGTCCACTTAATTTGAACTCTGGTGGATAGTTGTCTTTTGGCAATCATACCACATCTCCTTATCTTTAATATAATAAATAATCTAAAAATAGTTGGTTTTATAGATGCAGTACATTTTTCAGCCTGTTGTGGCAGTTTCTTATGAAACACAGATTTTTTTATCCAATGGTGAAGGCACAACAGATCACTGTTCCTGGACAATATTTCCCTATAATCCACAACTGAATTCCTAATTTCTTTATGTACTTTTTTTTTTATTTAAGACTGAATTTACTGTTTATATTTCCACAAAAATATAATGCATGACACAATTATAAAGGTATGGTTGAACTATAAATAACAATTCTTATCTAAATTGAAATGAATAAATTTAACCAACAAGAATAAAACATTACTATCATCATCCTTATTTTTATCTGATTTTGATATTCAACAGAGGACATTCTATTCATTATTCTTACCAAGGTTTACATATTCCACGTTTCAGACAGAAAAATATCAAATTGTGAAAATAGAAGCACATCAGACATCAATACTATTAATGTATGCCACCTAATAAACAGGTAATGAGGAATCTTAATTAAGGGACTTAAATTTTTATTTATAAATTTTGAAATGTAATGTCTATGTGATTTATTACATTAAAAATTATTAGAAAATTGAATTACATTTATCACAATCAACACCTGCTTCCTCCAATCTAAAAATAAAGAGAAAAACATAATTTTTGGCAACTTTGATTAAACTTGACCAAATAATTTCAGCATATAATATAAGATGTGGCCTAATGAGCTTATCAGTATACAAATAACTGAGCTTTTAGAGTTGTACAAACACTACAAAGCATCTATACATGTATTCAAAATGTAATTGTTTAAGTGAACAACGCCTGAAGTGGTGATCGTGCTGTAGGGTAAAATCAACTGCATACCTATAGGTATTCACAGTTGTCTTTGAAAAAGTATTAAAGAATATATCGACATTAAATACAATAACACTCATAAATTACCGCAAAGTAATAGCTTTAAAGTTTCTTCAGCAAGTGTGGCGTCTTCAGGACAAGTATACATATAAAATATAAAGTGAAGTACAAATTTTGCTGTTATTGCAGTTAACCAGAAATAATGTTACAATAATTGTTGTTATGACGATGTTATTGATAAAAACAGAAAGTGGAGTGAAATAAGAATAGTCAAGTCAAAAAGAAAGTGAAGGTAAGTTATAGAGATGATGAAAGTTGATGATAAAATGTTCGGTTTAATTTCCCTAATGGACAACACCTCACTGGTAATTCTGTACCAATTCAACTGACTTCGCTTTAGGAGGTACTGCTTCCAATTGCGTCAGGAATATTATGAGATGTATGATCGCCACTGGTATTGGGAATTATAAAATTCGTGGTAGATCTGTATACATTCAATTTATTTGAAAAATGTCCAGGGATCAAGTTTGGATTCATAAACATATTGTGTGGGTCCTGTGGTTCATTCTGTTTCTGGTTCTGTTCTGTTATCTCTAAATTGGTTGTCTGGAATTCCAAATCATTTTGACCATGTCAACTATTACTTTGCGGTAATTTATGAGTATTGTTGTCTTTAATGCTGATGTATTCAAAATGTCTAAATCCAACCGAATCTAATTCATTTTATCGGATCTGATAGCAGTTGTATGATTTCAGGTAAACAGTGTTCCTACATTATTCTTACTGCAAACAAACAATAAAAGCTGTTGGATTGGCTAATGAAAGGAATAAAAAAGATGAACACATTTATTCAAGTATCACAGACATATTTGACTACACTTCATATATTTTCTTCATGCTGATTGTTTTCTACTAGACCATAATACCCACGCACACAATCCACCAGATAATAATGTCCCTGCTCTGAAAGTAGAAAATAGTAAGTACATTAAATAAAATGTCATGTAATAGGTAAAGCAGAGATAATGCTCAAATTTTCATAGTCTTTTTCATCCAAATTATGGTCATTTGAAAAACACCTGTACCAGTCAAATTACAATTCTATGTTGCCATTAACATTGGTAAATAAACCTTGGACTTTTACTCAGTCATTTTGGTCAAGGAATAATAAAGATGTGTCCTATATTTTGGACAAGGTAAATGACATGAAGCCAAATTTATCAACTCCTATTGTTCAATTGGATAAACTAACCTTTCAATTCTCAAGGCTAAATATCTATTTTCTAAGTTAATATACCAATTTAAATGACAACATTGAATTTTAATTTGACTGGTACATGTGTTTTTTTAAATGGCCATAATAATGAAAATTTAATTATCTAAGATTTGATTGTGTAAAATAAATTGTCCAACTCCATGAATATCTTAGAATTTATCTTCCCGTTCCAACTTATTGCTACTTTATAGAGGTTATGTATAAATGTAATATTATTTACAGAATTTTAAAGGATATACAACGAATACAAGCAGCCAGCATATAAATACACTCATGAAATTTCATTGTTGATTATATAATTATTTCATGCATATTCTGCTGGAAAAGAAGATATAAAAAAAAATCTAATTGGGATGTAAATGTCAGTAAATTAAGACTGCATTGCAAAAAGAGGGTATGTTGGATATGAGCAAAAGTTTTGCCTTGCAAAAGGCTACGCAGATCCCTCAAAGAGTAGTTGCGTGGGCTCTCAAACGAGCAGATGGTGGTATTCTTCATTAACAAGAATTTCATTATCACAGTTATAGTAACATAAAAATCTTCAAACAGGAAGTGATTCCCTGATAAAGTTTTAAATTGTGTGCACTGTACAACTCATAAAACTCATTAAAAGTTCGAGACCAAATGTCAAATAATTCTATTCACCAGAAACTGAGTAACATGCAACAAAAGTTACACATGGATGAAGGGACAGACAAGGTGAATCCAGAACACAGCCCACTCCATTAGTGGGGATAATTTCAAATAATAGAAGCTCATTCATTCTTATAATGGGTACCAGTTGCAAAAAGAACAATGTTATCAGAAGACAAACATTCAATGTTATTTTTATACTCTCTATACTTACATAAAAACATTCCTCACAACAGGAGAATGTTTCCACACACTGTATTTTGATACTGCTATTTTTTCATGTCTTTTGAAATTTCTTAAAATGTCTCTAGCACTGGAAAAGAAAAAGTAAATATAACATAATTAATTCAACAGGCTTATTAACAAGAGCTCTGTAGAGATATTAAAATAAGTAGATGCTGTTTGATTGCCAATGAGACAACTATTTACCAGAGACTAAATGTTAAGGATGTTTTTAACTAACATAGATTTTTCACAGTTAATCGAAGTAAGAAACAGTCTCACTGTTCATAGAAAATCTTGGTTTACAATATATTTGTTTGTTATCGCAAAATCATTTTTCCTAAAAATATCGGAATTCCAATGAGTATTAGATGCACTCCTCTAATTGCTGATATTTTTGTTTACTGTTATCCCCTGAAAATAATCTCCTCAAAATCAGACCCAGATCCAATCAAACATCAGCCATCATTAGCTGCTATGGAGCCCTTTAAATAAGTAGCATAATTAAATATATGTTCAACTTCAATCTGCAAAGATTATGTGACTTTAATAGGATAATATTTCAACAGATGTATCATATACATATCATCTACAATCCAAAAGATTCTGACAAGTGAATGTCAGTTAAGTTACATGTCAATATAATTTTCACTTGACTTTTAGAGATAAGTGAATTCCATGCACTTTTGAGAACCAAATAATTATAAAATTATTGCAGATAATCTAGACAGATCATTAAGAGATTGACAAACAGGGAAATAGCATGATTGCCATCACAATTACATTTTTTGTGTGTATGTAAAAAGATTTTCATTGACCAAGGATCGAAGTTGTTTTAACATGCTGAAAAAAACATGCCAAAGTCTTGGTTTTTGACTCTGTCAAAGCAAGACAAAAACAGATAAAGACTCGCCTATTAACTTTTATTGGACAAATTTTATGTTAGGTGTAGCAAAACTTTCAATTTACAAAACTAGACAAGTAAAAGTACTGTAAATTCAAAAATTATTGCAAGCATTTATTATTGCGATTTTTGGAAAATTGACTTAAATGCGAGATTAATTATTGCGCTTTGAGGAAAAGCTGCATACAGATATATGCATCAGATATCAGAATGTGAGTTCTTATTATTGCGATACTCACCCAGTCGCATTATTTGCATTAATAAAAACCTCACAATAATTTCTGAATTTACAGTATTTGAAAATAAACATATTGATTGCACAATGCTCTTTAAATATACACTACAAAAGTACACGGAATATACGCGAGTTTAGATCTTTTTGAGAAATACTTTTTATATAGAAACCCTATTTTAAAATACATGAAATATAATGGATCACAAATTAAAATATTATTTTGAGCGGTATTAGAAACTTAATTTTATTGTCATAATAAGCATGATAAGAGGGGTAACTCTTGATTTTCAGTTTTGATGTGTGTAAAGAATACATGTTATATTTGAACTGAATTATAGCATCAATATACTGAAAATATATTTTACCATTTTATAAACAAGCAATTGACATAAACAATGTTTATCATGTTTAAGTGAATATGGGTTTTGTCCTTTTCACTTTTTATTGTAAATATATATTTGTAAATAAAATTTCATCAAATGAAAAAAGATCAATATCTGCAAGCATAAAGGCAAAAATTCTGGACAACTGACTGATTTCACGACAGAAGAGCAGACAATACGGTATGGGTTTTTCTCATTGTTGAAGGCCGTACGGTTGCCTATAATTTCTTACATCCACTTTATTTGAACTTTGGTGGATAGTTGTCTCATTGGCAATCATACCTCATCTCCTTATTTGTATAAGGCTAACACTATATGCCCCACCACTTAGTAGTGGTTTCTACTAAAAAATAAGAATATAACCTGCTACTTTACTATGACCGCAATCTATTTTTTTTTGCCCCCACGTCATCTGTCCCATTGTTTGGTGTTTTTATATCTCAATTGATATGCTGTGCACATGCATGTTCCCATTGTATAGACTTCATTAACAGAGGTGTATGCTCCTAACACAAAATCTTGAACACAGTTATGAGAAAGAATTACAAAAATTGATGCAACAAAATTTTTTTATCACCGAAAAGAATTGGTTTACTGATTCCAGATGTCTGTATCTCAACTCATGACAGACATCTAATCTGTACTGATTGTGTTCTATTCAATATCGCAACATTTTGATTAATTTTGGATTCACATGACAGGTAATGCATGCATAGCAGGAGACGCTTACCCTGTCAATGCACCTGACCTTCCATTTCAAGTTTATACAATTCCCTTAAATTTTTTTGTCTTGATTTGTATATTGAAAACGGATGACTAGGCTTGAACATCATTAAACAACTATTGCCTTTTAATTACCACCTACCATCCAAAATGAGATGTTGCAACTAGTGCTGAATACGGTCCTTTTAAACTAATATCTACTGAACCATAAGGTGAAAACCATCGAGCTATCTGAAAAGAAAAATTAATTTCTTACACAGTACAGTAATTTTACTAATGGATGTCAGTGTCATGTTCCATCATCAGTCACACAAGACTTTACAAGAGGCGTTTGAAATGACAACAAGACAGGTTTTACTTACATTTGTACGTGCCATTGTTAAAGCAATCAAGGGCCATAACTCATGAAAAGCATAAATGGATATTGTAAAATTCAAACTAATACCCCATTATAACATAAGAAACAATAATATAAAACCCTGAAAAAAATTGGTATTATTGAAAAGAAATGACATCATTTTTCAATTAATCAAGGACTTTATTGCCAAAACAGCAAAGTAAAATTTGTCAAATCGAATTTGACCTCAATTTTGTCATGAGAAACAACTTATTCGCATTTGAAAAGGATTGGTTGAATGGCCCTTATGTTAACATAGAAAGAATAAGGCATCACTATTAAATCAATCAATCAAAGACTGAAAACAATTAGCGAAAATAATCACATTGAATTGGACCTCCATTTTATCATGAAAAACAACATCTTCTAATTTGAAATAAATAAGTTCCATAGTTCTCAAGTTACTGCATGGAAACACTATAAATCCCCTTTTTCTAATCAATAGAGAACAATACACTAATGTAAAAAAAATGGAAAATGAATTAATGAACATTACCTCCATTTTGGCATGAGAATCAAAATATTAAATTTGAAAAAGATTGGTTTAATGGTTTTGCAAGTTATCGTACAGAAACTTCTTTGAGTTGCCAACATGCTGTTCTACAATAAATCGATCATGGGATCATGTTAAAACTTGTTATTTGCTACTTCTGAATTCACTTACAATGCAGCATTTTGGAGTAAAACCAGACAGATTATGTGGAAGCCAATGAGTGTTAATTTTTCCTCAACACACAACACTAACAAAAATAAAATTAATATTCCACAAACAATAATTAAGTATCCCAATACTTATATATGTATATACATAAATATGCATGAAGAAAGTATTTTGATTACCTGTCCTACTTCTAGTTTATAGGATTTTGTCTTTGATCTAACAAATAACATATCTGGTCTTTCTGAAACTGGATCTTCACAATCTATACTCTGCAATGTAATATAATATAAAAGTGTCATATACTGTAATATAATGTTATATGATATAATATAACTAAGTATAATGTAATATAATGCAATATAATGTAACATAATGTAATATTATACAATTATTGACTTTTGATGAGGTTGATACAATGATTTATCAACCCCAGAGATATGATATTCACCGAGGCCAACAGCCGAGGGTGAATGTCATATCTCTGGGGTTGATATATCATTGTATCAACTGAAATCAAAAGTCAACACTTGTTTTATTATATGACTTTTTATCCTTCTCCAATTTTCTAGTATTTGCTCAAGATACTTTTAAAACTGCTCTCTATTTTTATACTAAATATATCATCTGCTTCTGCAGTTGCTAATTTCCATAAGTTGAAATATTCAATAAAGTTTACCCAAAAAAATACACCGAAAACAAGAAGAAAAAGAAAGAAAAAACGGGAATTTACTTGATGTCATTGACGTTGCCTTGGAATATCTATATTTAGGTACACGGACGCTGTTCCAAATCTTATATTAACCTCTCGTGAACTTTGCCGCGGTGAATATAATATTTTATCAAAGAGGATTTCCTATGATTTAGCCAATGAGAAAACAGAAAATTTAAAGTCATATAATAAAACACATTATTAACCAATGATTTAACTTGTGTCCATATATAACAATTCTGTGTGTCTGAGAACTGGTCATTAATACAGGTTGAATACAGAAAAACCAGCTAATTCAGAATTTTAACTTGTCTGATACAGGATTTTAACTTCTGGTTAGAAAATGAAAGTATTGAGAAAATGGTGGTGTCGGGAGACTTACGTGCTAAACAGGGAGTAAACTGAAATGGACTATTGTAGATTTTCTGAAAATCAAACATATTGGAATAGACTATAGCTTTCTAAATTTAGCAAACATCAACAAACAATATCGAAGTCCCCAACAGAGTCTCAGACTGAAGTGCACAATACATGGGAAGATACTATGGATATTTTGGATCATGACGTACGTAATGAGGCTTTTTCAGAGAAAAGGAAGTTACAAGCATAGGTATTTGCATGAGCGGGGGATGGATTCATTGATGACCAAAAGTTTACTATTCATGAACTGAATGTTGACGATATACCTGATGTTGATGATATCTCTTATATGAGAAGATAAGGAAAACAAGATCCGGGAAAACAGGAAAAATGTTTAGACTGGTCGTTTTAGGACTGTTATATTAGAAGAAACAGAATAGTTCGTTCAGGACAATGTTAATAGAAATACAAACTACAAACCAAAGTCAAACATGAAAATTTTCACAGATTGGTTGACCACAAACAGGGAACTCAGAGAAGTAAAGGACATCCCACCTCTAGAATTCAATTTTTTACTGATAAGTATTTATCTACTTAAATATTTTACAAGTATTAAAATGCACTTAAATTGTACAAATAAAGGAGGAAAATACATACTGTGCCTGTGAAAACATACTGCTCCATCAGTTACATTACTTCATTTAATATTCTAGTATAAGACTGAGCTATGAAAATTTATTCCTATAAATATCAGCAATGTATGAGCTTCACACTTTACCATTGGATAATCTATGATCAAATTGGCTTCACAAGCAAAAACCCCCAAAACCCTTGAAGTTATGAAATAATGTTATAAAAATAAAGAAGAATGGGTCTGACGACACAAATACCCCTGCTCAAGCTCTGCAAGTTAAAAAAGGGTATAACTATAGAACGGTAATAGACTCACTGCCCAAATTCGAACTCAATCTGCCAGTTTTGGTTCTGTGCATTGTGTACGAGTTTCATAAAATTTGCAGGAGGCATGAGGCAAAAAAACTTAAGTTCGAGTGTGGAAACGAAAATGGGATGGACGGAAAGATGGAAGGATGGAAAGACGGAAGGATGGAAAGACAGAAGGACAGACAGTCAAGGGTAACATATAATGCTCCCGTTGCCTACTGCAGGGGCATAACTATATCAAAATTTCAAACTTTTATTTGTGCGGAACAAAATGAAATTGAAATAAAAACAAAATTCAAATTAGTTCAAAACGTGTTTAATGAATGCATTGTAAAACAGTGTTTTATTTTCAGGTAACCCACAAGTTTTATTAACACAGTATGGATTAATAATGGTATTTGACTTCGATTGAGAGGTCATCAGGACTATGTGAACGTCCTGCTTAGGGACTTGGAACTGAAGAAAGATTCAAAAGAGGTTGAATATGTGGAATTCCCAGGTTTCTTTTAAAATTTTTAAAATGATAAACATTATTGGAATACTAAATATACAAACATTTATGATAAATTATAGGTTTGGAAAATAAATCAACAACAGGATAGATAGTGAATTAATGACCAACAGACATACTTCTATGCACAACACTTTTTTTTATATCAACATCATATATTGTACCAGAAAGGTATATGTATATCAATGATATTTCACAACAACTCATTTTTACAGTATTTTTATTTATTACTGTAAAATACAAGTTAGTGTTGTTTCTATTTTATAGAAAAAAGTACCAAACCTTGAGCAAACAACGGAATCATATCGACGTTGCACCATAGATGTTTGCACAGCCAAATAACATTTGCGGTCTTGTGCAAATGTTTAAAACTTACATTGTCAGATCACATGACAGAGGATTTGAGGAACAATTCAAAGTCAAGGTTTCATTTAAGCCTGCTTACAAACCCGAAAACTGAAATATGGTATTCCTCAGTCCTCATGGAAGAAATACAATATGGAACATGATGAAAACAATAGGAACTGAAGAAGGTTTACAATGTGGTAAAGTTAATCATTCCACTTGAAAAACTTTTGCTACAACATAATAACATTCAAATAGAGAAAATACTGAGGTAGCACAATTTGGTGGTTGGAAAAACATTCAAACTTTGACAGATTACTCTCTTTGGTCTATTAATATAAAATCAAACTCATTACTACCAAATGAAACCAACACTAATAATGACAACAGTATTGCTGTCAATATTGACACTCCCTGTCCATCTACTACTAGTACTGCAAATACAATGTCTCTGGCATCCAGGAAAGAGACAAAGCCATTATCACTTTTCTTTTAAGGAAGTTCTATTAGTGTTGGTGTTATCAATCTGAACATTTGTAGTGGAAAGGAAAAGCATTTCCACAAATCTTACAGTTCTCAAGAGTCCTAAAATGTTTTATGAACAAGTTTCATGTTAAAGCTATTGATATTTTTCATATATTACAATAAATGTTTTCTTTGATAATAGCTTTTATTCAGCAAAGAAATTTAAAATCAGTTGTTATAAAATGTGCTTTTTCATATTGAACCTGTATCAGAGCTCCAGATAAGCTGCGTATTTGCGTGATCACGCAATACAAATAATTAAAAACCCAATGCAATTGCCCATTGCAGGGTTCAATAACCCAATTAATTCAAAGGAAAACCCAATTATATGCCAAAACCATGAGTTCTTAACGCTTTTATTGGCTATCGTTTGCGTTATTTACCCTTATCTGATTACAGTCATCGTTAATCTATTTTTATATTATTTATAATTGGAAATGTCCTTCGTTCTTAAAATAGAGCCCTGCATCAAGTAGCTGTAATGGGTCCCTGTTGGAATTTTCCGTTGCTCAAAAGGTACACGTGTTTATGAAAACATTTCGATCTTCTCGGCGTTTATCCAATTAGCGTGTGACATGCTGTCATATTTTTGAATTGCTCGGGATTTATCATAACATACAATGAATTAAAACAAAAGTAAATGTCCGATAAAATATTGAATAGAAGCATGTTTTCGCTTCTTTTGATAGCTGAGGAAAGTTATGATGATAACAAGACTCAGCTAGTGATTTTAGGAAGCATCCATTGAACGCATGGGCGTGTTTGCATACCTTAACGAGAACATTGCTATAGAACGATAAACACGGGGTTTTGTCAAAAACGAAATCAGTTGGAAAAAGTGAAAGGCCAAATCAATTATGACATGATATGTAGTTGGAAAGCATCGGAAACCAAAAGTTCTGATAAGGGACAACTTAACCCAGATTTATGTAAATTGAATTAAACAAAAGCAGTTTATATATTATTTTTTTCGTTTTAGTTGATGAATGAATACACATATCTGTTTTTTACGTCAAATTATGCAGCTTGACACTTTCTTTGTTTTGGTCTAATTGTTCTGGATGCTTAAGATAGTTGTCTTATTGGCAAGTGCAGTATAACATTGTCATTTATTTACTTGATGTTGCAAAATTATTTGTAAATTTAAGTTGAATATGGTCTCCATTATTAAACCACCCTATAAATCTAAAGGTTTTGGGGTATATCTTAAATCTGGGAACTACTTTTTATTTTATTAAAAGTAGATCTGGCAAAAAGGTGAAAGGACTGGCAAAACTTTCTTACAGCACCTAAATTTCACATATATTACATAAAATCTAAACACTTAGCCACACCTACCCCAACTATAAACTGTAGGGTGATCATATGGGATCTAGAAAGGCAATGAGTTACTGTCCAACTAGTGACACCAGCTGCAGTTTACATAAGTTTTGAGAAAATACAAAAATGACAGAACGTTTAAAACGGGACACAAATTAAACGTACAATTGCTCGTCAGTGAATAAACCAAATAAAACAGCTTAGCACATATACAAAGAAAGAAACACATTTAACATGGAAACACATCTGGGGTTGATATAATGTGATTATAACATGCCTAAATATTCAATATTGTGTTGATGAAAAAACCCAATACATTAAGGAGCTTGGTGGTGAAAAACCCAATTTGATATTTGCTTGAGGGGTGAATTGGAATTGATAATGCAATTAAAAAACTTTATCACCCAATTACATAAAAAAATGGTGGGTAAAAACACCAATTGGTGAATTCTTATCTGGAGCTCTGCTGTATTAGTTCTCATACTGTCGTATTTGTTTTCAGTCAGCTTTTAGTGGTTATTTTAAGTCATTGATTAATAAAAGCGTCATAAAATGGGTGTTTTCATATTGATCCTGTATTAAAAATCCTCAGTCATATTTGGTCTCGATCAGCTGTATTTTGGTTGAAACCTTGTAATCCCCTCCAATATCCTTTTCTAATCATGTCAGGTAGTAAATGTTTACTTACCAGATAATTTAAATTGGCTCTGATGATATTGATTTTGTTCACATACTGTGAGGTAGAATGAAGATACCTCCTAAATGAACATGGCACAACCTCTGTCGATCTGTAAAAACAATGAAGTAAAAAGACTGTTAACTAAAATGGTTTATCCATCTTTCCATCTCTTACTCTTTTTCTTCCTTTTTTATTGGGTTGAATTTAATACATAAACTATGGATGTCAACAAGTTCTCAAGTATTTGAGTACTGAATACCATATGTATACAGAGCTTATTGGTTTCCTTCTTTAAACAAAATGTTTTTGATCCAAGAATGCCTCTGGGGAAATTAAATAGTAATCTTTGATTAATCAAAATTTAAATACCTTTCAAATGTTTGCTCTTAATTGCCATTTAAATTCCTCCGAAAAGAGGAGGGCTATGCAGGAGAGCAGCTTTCATTAGCTTAAACTTTGGGCTAAACCTGTCTAACCTTCCACCACATCTGTACCGTCAGAGATAATGTTTAAGTCTGCAGGGCTGTTAGTTACGTAACTAAATTGAAAAAACAACTCTGCCCAAAAAAAAACATTTCTAAATAAGAACAAATTTGTTGTACCCTGTACATATGTTGACCCTCAGATAATGGTTAAACACATCAGTAAGTTCAAATCATCACCCTTTTGTTAATCATTAATATGCTTTCTTTATGAATATCATATACTGTTGTCTGATCTGGTTAAACTTTGTTATCATTTATTTATTCCTTTTTCATATATTATGATTAACAATATTTGGTTTCGATAACCACTGATGAGAAATCAATTTTTGAAATGCACAAATATTTAACTTTATATCATGTGATTTTTTATTATACTTACAACACATCTCTAAATGTCTCAATATGAGCAATTCTTAGAAACACTGGAAAAGAAAACCCATGGCATAACAAAGACAGCAAAGTTATTACAACATTATTGTACAAGGCATTAAATAAAACTAGTTTTATATCATTTTTTTTTTAAATCAGGAGGAAATATGGGAACAAATTATTTACACACATATGACATCAGTCTACATTTGAAATGACAATTATCTGATCCACACATTACTTTGAAAAACAGAACTGCACATGAAGCAAATCTGTTAAAATGTTTCTTATTCTTATAAATTGAACAGTGCTTTGGGAATTCATACTATTTTGATTCAAAAACACTTAGAAATTAAGCAACAGTACTCAACTGTATCTTGTATGAAGTAGTTTGTAAAACATGCAATTCTCAATATTAAAGATAGGCATAAAAATATCCTATGGGTCAAGCCAAGGACTTTTAAATAAATATTTGCAGCTTTCAATCATCTGACAAGAAGAATTAAGAGTAAAGACTTGTTAAGAATATTGTATCCTAGTAGGGTGATGTCGTCTTCCTATGTTACTGACTTAGCCTGTAATAGTTTGACAATCAGCAGCATTCAATCAATCAATCAATCAAGGAAGTTTGCACAGAAAAAATGTTTCATTGCAGCTTTTACAAATTGCAAGTAATAATAAGTTTTGTATAGATGTGGCAGAAATTAAATATTTTATCTGGGAGGTTACAAAATGTATTAAAAAAAGTGCATTTTGTTGAAAGTGTATAAAGGCCTTAATATTTTTGGAATAACAAATAGTGTTGAATGTAAAAAAAAGTTCAGATTGAAGACTTCAGAATTTAGACAGTACTCCTGCTAAAAACATTTATTCATATAAAATTTAAAGAAACTTTGGAAATAACCTTGATTACTTAGAATTACACCATATTTTGTTTTTACATCTTTTATGTGTATATTGTTGTACATGTCCATCAATGATTAAATAGACTTTTTGTATGACAATTGTGAAATTTTTACTGTTCGCATGACGGGTGATGCATGCAAAGCAGGAGACACTCATCATGTTGACGCACCCGATTTCGCTCCTTTGGGAGTTCATGTGATTCTGGGAGTTTCTTTTTGTTACCTTGATATGTCTCTTCCTAATCAAGTTAATAGATTTGTGCATCAGCTAATTACTGTCGCTTTAATTTATAGTGACAAAGCATTATTGAATTTGCAATATTTTTAGTACAAATCCTTACAATTCTGTAACTTACGAGTACATACCATAACCACACATGTAGGAATCAAACCCAGCTTCATGTGGAAACTCTGCTTCCACTGCAATATACAATAAATATCATTACACTGCATATAATTTACATCATTTTAAAATAAATTAGATCATACTTAAAATCCTTCAACAATGAACAATAATTAACCCAAACAATTATGGAACTTAAGTGCTTTCATTTAACATTACATTAATGAAATGCAGAAGTATCTGACATAGCAAAATTAACAGACTAAACTGCATATACTGACATTCACCCTTACCATGCATGCAGGTACTATAACATGGCGGTACTATCCTGATTATGTGTTTTGCTCCAATGGCTCTCCATCCTTTTGGAGGTCAACTGTATATGTATTTTGAAATTAAGGAATGTTCCCTCAACCTATGGCTATTTATTGTAATGTTTCTCAAGTTAAAGATGCAGTTTGAGCCCAAATATGAACTTTGAAAATTGAAATCAGATTAAACAGGTTTTTCTGGAGTGGTGTTTTTTCCTACTGTGTCTGGCCCACACAGTACGGAGGCCTAAAACTTAAAAAAAAACAATGTAAACGTGAGAGCATATAACTTGTGATTGTATTTATTATTATAATACGCTGATGGAATAACTACTTTCAGTTCCAGATCAAGGTGAAGCTAAAAATCAGGGAAAATAAAACAAGAGTGCACATGCTGAAATGTCTCGCCTGTTTTACTTATCATTGAATTTAAGTTGAAAGTCTGTAAAATGAAGGTTTTACTACAAGTATCACATAAACTTAACATTATCAATGTTCTATGATAATGAGGTCATGGTCAGATGAACCAGGCCAGACAGACATGTACACCTTACAATCATTCCATACACCAAATATAGTTGACCTGTTGCTTATATATAGTATTTGAAAAAACTGACAAAATTATGAAAACTTAACATTGAACCATGAAAATGAGGTCAAGGTCAGATGACACCTGCCAGACAAACATTCACAACTTACAATTGTTCCATATACAAAACATAGCTGACCTATTGCTATTAGTATTTGAAAAACTGACCAAAACACAAAATCCTAACATTGACTAATGAACCATGAAAATGAGGTCAAGGTCAGATGATAACAGCTAGACCAACATGTGCACATTACATTCATTCCATACACCAAATAGAGTTGACCTATTGCTTTTAGTACTTGAAAAACAGACCAAAACACAAAAATTTAACATTGACCAATGAACCATGAAAATGATTTGATTTTGATTTTTGGTGTTTTAACGCCACTTTTAAGCACCGCTTTTGGTCTATTTCGTGGCGGCCAGTTTTTATTGGTGGAGGAAGCCGGAGTGCCCGGAGAAAACCACCTTCGATAGGAAAACTGACAATCCTAGTCAATTAAGATTGGAGTCGAGTGCACCCGCACGAGCGGGGTTCGAACTCACAACCTCAGTGTTGACTGGCTAGTGATTACAGTAGTAACTACTTAGACCACTCGGCCACCGAGGCCCCCCATGAAAATGAGGTCAAGGTCAGATGAAACATGCCAGACTGACATGTACCCCTTACAATCATTCCATACACTACAATTAGTTAACCTACTACTTATAGTGTCTGAGAAACGGACCTAATCATGTAACTTTAACCTTGATAACTGATCCAAGAAATGAGGTAGAGGTCAGGTGAACCCTGTCTGACAGACATGTAGGCATTGCAAGGAACCCATATACCAAATTTAGTTATCCTACTACTCATAATAAGTGAGAAATTCACATGACCAAAAAACTATAATTGAGGCTGTGTTTGGATATACACCTAAGGCAGCCATAGGTACCTGTGGGTACCCATGGTTTGATATTTTGATATACATGTATAAAATATCAAACCATAGGTACCCAAAGGTACCTACTGGTAACCATAGGCCACCTCAGGCATATATCCAAACACAGTCTTATTTTCAAGCAGTCACTGAACCATGAAAATGAGGTCAAGGACAATGGACATATGACAGACGGAAACTTTGTAACATAAGATATCTGCATACAAGATATGAAGCATGCAGGTCTTCTAGCTTGTGAAATATAGCCTTATACAAATAGTAATACCTATGTCTCCCATACTGCGACTTTCATCGCAGGAGAGACAAAAACCTAATTTTTGTTAAAATGTTTTTCTATAGACTGTCATACCTAGATCACTTTAACTAGACCCAAGCACTTTTGTGGGTTCACTGGGGTCCACTTTATATGCAGTCTACAGGAAGATACATCTATTAGCAACCCTGGGAATTCCAGATCAAGAAATAGGAAGAAAAATCATCAAAATTGATGCTTTTTACATCAGATGATCAACTTTATTTTACATTTTTTATTCCCAACACAATGCAATCAGATATTAAAATAAGCAACCATACATAAGCACAGCCAAAGCTTTTGAAATAACTTACTATAATGTTCACAACCTGGTCCCAGTGCTATGCTTGGTGTGTGTATCACATATTGTTGTCCTTTCTGGCTATCACAAAAACAAAAACAAAGTTTGTTTACTTTTAATGATTTGTAAAGAGATTCCTAGTTTCTAATACAAGCAATGACATGCATGTTTAGTATGTAATCTGTAATTTGGAAATAAATAAAAATGTAGTTTGTACATCAGCAATACATGTATTATGAACAGATGTATTAATAACAAACAACAAGATCTACCATATCAACACTTAACTTTTCTTTTAGGAGGTGTAGAATGAATTAAAAACAAACTGTCCCATCAATACTTTTTGTTACATTTATAATACTGAATACTTTTCTGTTTTTCCCACCTCTTTTTCTCTGACAGTATGATTTTATCTGTTCACTTATTATCAATAGATATATCTATATTTTTTGGTAGTTGTTTAGAGATTGTAGCAAGCATAAGATCAACTAGTAAATATATCAAAATTTTACTGTTACCTGTGAAATGCCTCATACAAGCTGCCTAGTGCTGTTGATTGCAGTAAACCAGTATTTTCTAATGGCTGTCAAAGAGAATTATATAATAATTATAATTATAAAGCAAAGTATGATTTGAAGTATTAAATGAAAATCTGTTCTAAAATCTATAATTTTTATATAGAAAATAGGTCTGGCATGAAACAGATGAAATTTTTATTTCAAACAATCAAAAATAATGCAAGTGCAAAATTTTGACAAATAAAAATGTTTAAAAAGAAAAACAAAGGATATGGGGTATCCATCCATGACACAAAATCAGTACATGCACAGCAAAAAACACACAAAAAGCAAAGAAACAGCGCTTTTATTGCTGTTCTTCATCTCAATATCACAGTGAGGCCTACAGAATTTACCATACATGTAACATATCTTGTGTGGTCTAAAATATCAGAAAATTTTCTTTTTGAGAATTTTCTATATTTCAACAGAAAATTAAAAAAAAAAAATTATATAAAGTACCATTAATTTTCATAAAGCTGCAAATATTTATCTACTTTCATATGTTCTGTTATCCTTTTTGAAGAATGATTTTTTTTTCAACATGTGCATATTGTTACTTTTTACAGAAAAATATAATATAAGCTTAAATGTAAACATAAATTTGCTCTCTAAAAAAGTGAAAGACTATTTTTAGCTTCAAATTAATCAATTTTTCATAAAAAATAATTTGTCAATGGGAGTAAGACACAAAAGATGTATTATGTATCAAACACTTATTGTTGCAACAGATCATTTCAGGCACTAAACCTTACAAAGAGGTATATTTTAAAGTGGTAACTTTTAAAACAAGAGTGCACATGCTGAAATGTCTCGCCTTCTTTACTAACCATTGATATTATGTTGATAGTCCTAAATGAAAGCTTTACTACAACTATAACATAAACTTAACATGATCCAAGAAAATGAAGTCAAGGTCATATAAACCAAACAAGAAATACATGTACACCTTACAATCATTCAATACACTAAATATAGTTGACCTATTGCTTATAGTTTCTAAGAAACAGACTTAACCAAGAAAACTAAACATTGACCAATGAATCATGAAAATGAGGTCAAGGTCAGATGAACCATGCCAGGCAGATATGAACAGCTTACAATCCTTCCATACAACAAATATAGTTGACCTATTGCTTATAGTTTAAGAAAAACAGACCGAAACACATAAACTTAACACTGAGCAATGAACCGTGAAAATGAGGTCAAGGTCAAATAAAACCTGTGAGACTGACATGTACATCATAAAATATTTCCATACACCACATATAGTTGACTTATTGCATATAGTATTAGAAAAAAAGACCAAAACTCAAAAACTTAACTTTGACCACTGAACCATGAAAATGAGGTCAAAGTCAGATGACACCTGCCAGATGGACATGTACACCTTACAATCATTCCATACACCAAATATAGTAGACCTATTGCATAAAGTACAAGAAAAACAGACCAAAACACAAAAACTTAACTATAACCACTGAACCATGAAAATGAGGTCAAGGTCAGATGACACCTGCTAGTTGGACATGTACACCTTACAATCCTTCTATACACCAAATATACTAGACCTATTGATTATAGTATCTGAGATATGGACTTGACCACCAAAACTTAACCTTGTTCACTGATCCATGAAATCGAGGTCAAGTGAAAACTGTCTGACGGGCATGAGGACCTTGCAAGGTACGCACATACCAAATATAGTTATCCTATTACTCATAATAAGAGAGAAATTAACATTACAAAAAAATCTCAACTTTTTTTTTCAAGTAGTCACTGAACCATGAAAATGAGGTCAAGGACAATGGACATGTGACAGACGGAAACTTCGTAACATAAGGCATCTATATTCAAAGTATGAAGCATCCAGGTCTTCCACCTTCTAAAATATAAAGCTTTTAAGAAGTTAGCTAAAGCCGCCGTCGCCGGATCACTATCCCTATGTCGAGCTTTCTGCTACAAAAGTCGCAGGCTCGACAAAAACTAAAGAATACTTACTTTTCTCAATGAATTAGTTATGTGTTTGGTATCAATTATAACTGGAAATAATTTGTGTATTTCTGATTTGAACTCTTTATAACTACCTGAAAAAATAAAAAGATAAATGGATCTGGAAAGAACAAATACTGTGTACAATTGTAATAACTATCATGTAATATTAATTGTCCAGTGTTAAAACCCCAAAATGATAACAGGAATAACCAATGATATTGAACAACCAACCACACCAACCACCAACAATCGAATCTCCAATGAGCCTGACTTGGTACAGGCACATAATGTTAAATCAGATTTGTGTGTACACCAACCTCCCTCTTGCCCTATATTGACCATATGTAATAAAACTGAAAAACACAATAAAAAACCTCCATTGTCCAAATACCAACATGATGACCACTAACTTAAACTAGGAAGTACAAGATGGCATATAATTTGAAAAGCAGTGTTAAAATGTGTTTACTACTATAAGAAGCTAGGTAAGGTAGCCACAGCTATTGTTTGAATGATTGATTGTTGTTTGCTTAACGTCCAGTGGCAAACATGTCATGCATGTCCAGGACAGCAGCTATTGTTTGAATACTGCTGCTGAAGAAAAACAAATAAAAGGCAGCAAACTTAAAATTTCATTTTCTGAATAAAATCAAAATATTGTTTTATAACTGATCATGCATTAAAATAAATCTGCTAAAAATTTCCAACAACTAACATTTAATGCAAACACACAAAACCCTTTTGTTATCCTTGAATTTAAGTAAGTGCTCAGTATTTTAACAATTGATCATAAAACATAAGTTAAATATCTATATCTTATCTGAAAATATGAGATTTTTGTTGTTGACACTGAAGTCCAAACATGGCAAATTTTCTTTTTACACTTTCAAAATGTTTTAGAGAAAGCACCACCTCATTAATCTGTTCAACATAACTTAAATAAAATAAAATAGCAGTGTTACAATATTTTTTTTAATATCAAATATCAGTCTGATATTGTGGGTACATATAAGATAATTGGTTAATTCTTTACATCAAACAATTGATAAAACTTACGTGGTAAAAATTTGTGGAACTTGTCATAATAAAGAAGTAAATCCATCAACATATTGTGTCCTAGTATCGGCTGAAGTAAGAATTCTGGTATGTTAAAACATAAGAATACAGAATCTATAGTTAGAAATTTTAGGTTCAAATATTAGTAAATGTTTCATAAAGATTTGGATTTAATATTATGAGATGTGCAAATTCTTCATTCAATTTTGCTTAAATAATTTTTATGGATTATTTACATGTATGAGATATACAAATAATTCAAATGTTTCTGTTTCAAGATTATTCTAATAATGCATTTCTCATCATAATCATGTGCAAATTCTTCAAGCACTTCTATTTATAAAATTATAATAACATATATATCTTATTTTGTGAATTTATATGATCAAATTGGTCAATTATTTTAATTACCAAACTGAGGTAAACTTCTTTGACTTTATTACACTAAAACTAATAAACTGTTATCTAATTTTCTTGCAACTGGTCAATTCTTTTTTTAAAAACCTGTCTTACAACATACAAGTCTTTAAAACAGAATTTTTTGGCAGAAACTTATGTAAACCTTTGGTTATAAAGTCACCTAAAGCAAGCTTTGTCACCAATTGATTTCAATTCTTTAAGACTGTTTAAATATCTCTACATAAAGTTCAAACTGAACATACCAGCTACAAGAATATAAGTTACTGGTAATACCTATGTAAGTTTAGGTATAATTTAAATACAGTCTTCAATTTTTATATATTGTGACAGTTATTGTCTTATACGGTAAACTATTATTATCTTAAATTCATGTGAAGCATAACATGCATACCCTTTATATATCAATCTATCATACGCAAGGTGGTTCATGTTGCCTTAGCTGCAGCAAAAGACTCTGTTTTGGTTTGTTTCAGTATGAAGTTTCCATTTTTTATTGTCTTAAAATAACAGTCAGTTCAATATTCTTGTATTTCTTACTATAGAACATTTCAATAACCAAAGGCTTACCTTTTGGCTTCAGTGAGTAATCTAAAACTCTTGTAAATCCTACTAAACTGTTTTTCAATCTGGAAAATAAAATAACATTTAATATTTATTGTGTTTTCGACAACTTTCCCAAGCATGCTGATCTCATAATTACAAACTTTTGTTTAGACTTAGTCTTTAATGTCTTGAAGAAGTAGACCATTCATGAAATTTTGTTGTGTTTCTTTGTTGTTGTATCATTGACATGGATTCATTTCATTATTGAATTTTTGTGGATTCATTGGGTACTAATGAATCACAAATTTTTATGTTGAACTCAACACAAATTTCCTGTAGGCTGGTATGCCACAAACTCAAATACACAAGAAAACACATTTTTTTCCAAAAATTCATATAAATTTGACACCAAGGAAACTAATTGAATACACCAAAGATAACTACAGTTAATAATCACTAAACAAGAAAATGAAATGAACAATCAACTTCAACATTGTTACTGGAGCTCAAATTGTTCAAATTGCTTTCAAAACTTAACATTTGTAACCAAACTGGATAAAAAAAAATAAGGGCTTTCCAATCAAAAAGGAGGAAATGAAGGAAATTTTTAATTTTTGACATGGGTCATTAAGGTTGGTGGGGATATTTTTAAGTCCCTGCCTTCCTTCTCACATCCAATTTAATGGAATAACCTTCCTCAAATGTTTCTTATAAAAACAGAATAAAACTAGAGGCTCTCAAGAGCATGTGTCCCTCACCTGTATCTACTGTGTTTTGGAAATCATGTAAAATAAGGTTAAAATCATAATAAATAGTATTAGATACCCTAATAATGATTGAGGCCAAGTTTGGTTTAATTTGACCCAGTAGTTAAATTAAAAGCAGGTCATCCTATTTAAGTCTTACAATAGTTACTGAAGACCCTTTATCATTATTTAAATAAGTTTTCAAGTTGTGACCATTTGAAATTGTTTTTTTTTACAATTTTCCCATAGACTTCTATAGTAAACCCCTATGTGCGGCCATGTTGGTTGGATGACAGGGTCATTGGATACATTTTTCAATCAAGATACCCTATTGAAAATTGTGGCTAAGTTTAATTCTATTTGGCCCAGTAGAATAAGTGGAGAAGATTTTTGTAAAAGATTACAAAAATTTACAAAAAATTGACTATAAATGGCAATAACTCCTTAAGGGGTCAATTGACAATTTTGGTTATATTAACTTATTTGTAGATCATACTTTGCTGAACATTATTGCTGTTTACAGTTTATCTCTATCTATAATAATATTTAAGATAATAACCAAAAACTGCAAAATTTCCTTAAAATTACCAATTCAGGGGCAGCAACCCAACAACGGGTTGTCTGATTTGTCTGAAAATTTCAGGGCAGATAGATCTAAACCTGATGAACATTTTTACTCCACAGTCAGATTTGCTCTAAATGCTTTAGTTTCAGAGATATAAGCCAAAAACTGTATTCTACCCCTATGTTCTTTTTTTAGCCATGTTGGCCATGTTGGTTGGCAGGCGGGGTCATCGGACAATTTTTTTAAACTAGATACCCTAATGATGATTGTGGCCAAGTTTGGTTAAATTTGGCCCAATAGTTTCAGAGGAGCAGATTTTTGTAAAAGTTAACAATGACGACGACGACGGACGCCAAGTGATGAGAAAAGCTCACTTGGCCTTTTAGGCCAGGTGAGCTAAAAAGAATGTGTCTGAGGATATGAATGCCCCCGCTTAAACTTTGCAATTTTCCAAGTTAAAAAGGGGCATTACTCTAAACATTAAAAGACTCAATGCCCAATTTCGAACTCTGTCTGCAAGTTTTGGGTCTTAACATTGCGTATGAGTTTCATAAAATTTGCATGAGGCAAACTTAAAAAAGTTTGTGCGAATGAATAAAATTGCAATTTTCCAAGTTATAAAGGGCATAACTCTAGAACAGTTAGTGGCTCGCTGCCCAAAATTTGAACTCTGTCTACGAGTTTTGGTTCTTAGAATTGTGTATGAGTTTCTTAAGTTCGTTGAGGAAAATTTAAGTAACAGTGTGGAAACGAAAAAATTTGCAATTTTCCAAGTTAAAAAGGGCCATAACTCTACAACGGTAAGTTAATCACTGCCCAAATTCCTGTCTGCAAGTTTTGGTTCTTAGCATTGTGTATGAGTTTCATAAAATTTGCATGATGCAAACTTAAATTAGAGTGCAGAAACGAAAATTGGATGGACATAAAGAAGGAAAGACAGAAGGAAAGTCACTTAATTGCCCCTTCACCTACGGCGAGGGCATACAAATTACAATGTTATTTACAGGAAGGAAATTTGAACAAATTTTTAAAATATCAAAAATGTGCAACCTGAAAACTTACAATGTAGCTTGTTGTTCTTTTGATTGTACTTCTTCTTTCTCTAATGTTTGTCTCTTCTCTTCACCTATTTTCTCAATTGTTATCTAAAATGAATATTATACTCAGTTTTAATATCGAGACTTCCCTTTTTACAACAAATTTAACAATTAATTTTCATTTTTTTAAATTATAGTAGCAAAGCTTGAAAACCTGATAAAGTGGTTATTGGCTGAGATGATCTGTATTAAAGGTTGATAATCAATCAATAAAGTAATTATAGTAACAACTCTGCTACGAACTCGCTCATAAAGTGAATAAAATCCTTAGAACTTTAAGATTACGAGCAAAAGGTCAAGTTTTCATACACCTAACAAAATCAAGAACTTTAAAGTTTATGACCATTTTAACTTTATTAAAGATTGTATAGTTAATTTTCTTATTTGAATTATAGCAGGTAAAAAGTATTGTGACCCCATTTTTTATTTCTAAAAGTATTTTGTATGAACTATCCTATAAAAGAACATTTGTTAATGTAAAAATAAATGGATCTTTATAGATTTGTTTTATCTACATAAGAATTTGTAAATGCAATGTCACAAACTCTACATTCCATGTGTAAATGTGGTTTGACGAATGAATTTCAAGCTTTATACGTACAACCTCAGAATTATTTTCCTCAATCTTTGTTACCTTATTCTTATCTATAGTTGTCCAAATATCTGGAAATCTGTTTCTTAGTTCTGAATGCAATATATAATCCTGTATAAACAATAAATCTGCAAATAGATGAGAAATAAACTTTATTAATTTTTTAATTAAAATGACCATACGATAAAAACACATTCATTTCTAAAAATTTTGGACTAAATTGATTTTTCATGGGTTCAAAATGAACTTTATGCAATTTTTCTATCAAATCTGGTACAAGTTTACTGTTCCTTTAGTTTGATTTGTAATATACTAAATCAATATGTATAAGAAGTATGTAGTTTGATATTTTGTATAACAAAGATTTTTTCACTTACAAGATATTTTTAGGCTGTTCCATTTAAACATATATGGCACCCAGGAAGGCACTTTGAAAATGGGATAACCACTTATAGATGTAATTTTAAAATTTGATTTACTTTTTCACTGTCCAAAACTATTTGACCCCCAACCAAAATTGAGATTTAAAAGTGCCTTCCCTGGGTCCCATGTATGGTTGCATGCAACATCCCTAGATAATAAGCCTATAACATGTGAATATTGAATTTTAGAAAATTTTGAATTTTCTGTAACATATCATTTGAAAATGGTGTTGAAAACTTTGTTCATTTTCAAAATTCATCTTTTAATTATGTATTATTAACAGCTACTTTTCTTCCGAAGAAAAGAATGATTAAGTTTAACTGATTGATTGATTGTTAGTGTCTAACACTACTTTTGGCACTCTTGGCTATATCATGTTCACCATTTTTAATTGATGGAGGAACCCACAGTACCCCGAGAGCGCCACCTAGCTTCAGCAGGAAAACTTGCAATCTTAGTCAATTAAAATTGAAATCAAAGGTATCTTGCCCAAGTATAATTCAAAGTCACAACCTCGATGCTGACAGGCTAGTGATCACTACTTATACCACTCAGCCTCCGAGGCCCTAATTAACAGAATGATTGATTAATTAATGTGTTTGCTTTATGCCGCAGGTACAGAGTAGTGAGAGTGCACATTTAATACTGTCCTTCACCTTCATCATCTTTAACTATTTCTAAAGGTTTATCAGTGTCTGTACCAAACATCCACTCTGCTACAGTAGACAACAACTTCTGTATAGCTGATTCATCCACATCTCTGCAAAACAAATACAAATTATGAATTTCATCAAAGAAAATAAACAGCTGCGCCATGAGCGCATGATCGCCGTCGCTTTTTAAAGAATAAAGTTCAATAACTTCTCAATGTCATTTCAGAAATTTATGAAAACTAAAGAGAGGTTAGCTTAATAGATATAAACCAGTTAACAAAGTTTCATGAAAACTGCTCAAAGCACTTTAAAGATATTGTCAGAAAACTTGAAAATCACCCCTTTTATGAATAAAATCCAATAACTCGGAAACGTAAAATCTAAAATTTATAAAAATCGAAAGGAGCTTATGTCAATAGATATAAACAATTCACCAAACTTGCAAATTGGTGAAAGTGATTTTGAGTTATTATCGGAAAACTGGAAAATCCTCCTTTTCAATGAATAAAACCCCATAACTTGGAAACTTAAAATCTAAAATTTATTAAAAACAAAAGGAGCTCACGTTAATAGATATAAACAATTCACCAAAGTTTCATGCAGATTGGTTAAAGCGTTTTGAGTTATTGTCCGACATGTTGACGACGGACGGACAGACGAACAGACAGTGGTATACCATAAACGGGAGTATAAAAATAGTTGAACCCAAAATAAACAAATATCAGATTTTCTAATTTTAGGAAAAAATCACAAAAGGTCTGACAATTAAGGATGTACTTAAGTCAGGTTTAGGAATTTTGTCAGATTTTCGGACTCATTGATTTTTCCTACGATACAGGGTCAAATATTTTGCCCCATAACACCCATATTTCTTTTCATATAAGACTTCAATAGCTCATAAAAGATCATTTACCAATATCTTAGCAGATTCTAAATTTAATTTCTTTTGATTTGAGACCCAAATAATACCAATGCAAATATAAGGTAAAAGTTTGAGTCAGCCTTTTCTCGCCATTTTTTATTTATTAAATATTTCTATCCATAACCTTTCAATATTTTTAGCTTATTTTGTTCCTTAACTAATGCTCTTCTGACTTATAGTATCAATTTTAAATTCTAGATTTTTTAATTTCATCTAAGTACATCCTTATATGTTTATCCGCTACAATATTTGATAGATTTTAAAGGTCAAAGAACTCTCAAAGTGAGATTAAGGGCAAATTAACCCTGCAAGAGGAACTTGTTTTTGTGTATTTATGTATGCTTCACATTGGAATTTTATCTGAGTATAAATAAATGTATAGGCAATATGTCTAAAATAAATACCGGTAACTTCAATACAATTCTAGTTAACCTTAGTGAAAGACAGAATAAGTTAAAGAGGAAAATTCATTGACCATGTTGATCACACTGGCATAGTCAAAATATAATACCTAAACATTGCCTTCTTTGAATTGGTCTAAAGAAATTTAAAAATAAAAGAATAAAAACATGTGAAAATTGTTAACATGTAAGACAAGAGGATGGGAACCTGTACATATTGTAATGCTTCTATGGATTTAGTTTCTTTTGTCCCTGGACAATCTTGTTAACACATTATTCAGGAAATATATCATAAAGTAGATGAAAAAGAACTCATTTGCCAATGAAAAACAATACCGTATATCGGGTTTTTTTTCGCGTGTGTTTAATTTTCACTTTGTTCGCGGCACCTACAGAAACGAGAAAATTTGACTCGCGTAAATTTCCCTGCCTATTCCTAGATTTACAGCTGTTCTTTAAATGTTTCATAGATAAAACTGCTAATTATCGAGTTTACATAAATTGTATATGTATACAGATGTTAACCCTTATAGTGAAATTACATTTTATATTTAATCAGTCTTTTGTGTTGATCGGTAGATCACAAGGGTGTGTATAACTAATTAAGATATCTGTTTTATAATAATTAAATTGGCTAATCATACATATCATACCTTTTGACAACACAGAAGTCAATGACATGTTCAATAATGTTAATTACCGACGTCTATTGATTGTTGTCATAGCCGAAAGTGTAAAATTAAATTAGAATTAATCACATTTTAACAGATATTTACGCAAATATACTTTCAAATTGCTCTGTTATACCAGCACAAACTTGATTAAAAACAATTGTTATCATGCCACAATGGACTTGATTTAAACGAGTAATGAAAGATCTCCTTATATGTGTATTTTAGTCTGTAGTACACATATTTATATGGAATCGATTATTTGTCAGTCCTTCATATTTATGTTAGTTACATCTTTAACAATACAATACGGTGATTTTTTCGTGTATTTTCCCATTCAGCGAAAATTATACCTGCCCATTTTATCATCAAATCACGAAAAAAAGCCGACGAAAAAACCCGATATACGGTATAAAGATACTTGTTAAAAATCAATTGAGATTTTAATCAAAACAATACTGGACAAAATAATTCATTCATATGTTTTAATGCAATATGCTCATGGACATGATGAATGTACAAACCTTTCTACACCTTGAAATAAGTCTTTTCTATCCAGATACTGTTGAATTTGTTGTTCTTGCTCAGCATTTAAGTAGGAAATACCATCATATATAAACTAAAGCACATATTTATTAATTCTATTAATGTAATATTAAAATCTGTTTATTTTATTTAAGACAATATAAGTCATCATTCAGTATATAGCTTTCAATTTAATTGCTGACAAGTAATAATAAATTCATTGTTTTTTTTTATTTGCTGTAAGCCTACTACTTTGAACTAGATGTAATTTATTTCATATCAAAATTCAATGTTTTGCTTCCTGTATTATTACAACTTTTATCTCATTCTTCCTCTTGCAAAATATCCCAACAACTATAAATACAGATTCAACAAATGTTATTTTCCATCCCTTGTAAATCATGATATTTCTCCCTTTTTATGTTCTTAGCACAAGTCTAGCTATTTGTTTTCTGTTTTGAATCAGGGACTAAACTTTACGGTTGCCCAGTCCCCAAAGGCGACCAGATTTTGGGCTAGGTGAGTATATTTTATCATCCTGATCGCCCAGCTGCAACTGCAGCTGACCACTGTAAAATATTTTGCAGTGAATCCCATTACTACCCTTTTCCTGTGATATACCAGTAAACAAAATCTGTTCCCAAAAGGAAACTTGATTGTCTAATGAAGCATGGAAAATTAAAGGGAGAAATTGGGAAACCAGTAAGTTCAATTAAATACCCAAAACCTGATTGGACAACGTTTTCGATGATAGGTGATGATTTGTCATAGACCCTCATCTAAGACTAAACACGTGGTCTTTTAAAACTTAAACACAATTTTTCTTTATTGGTCAGAGTTTTCATCTGAACTGTTGAATCTGCATGTCTTCAGAGATACATTCCAGTTGTCCAGGAGTCATTTCAAGCCCTTATTCTGTCAATAACTTGTCCACGCTTAGCATCTTTATTTACAAAATCTTCAATAATAAAACAAAACACAAATCTCCTTAGTAAATATCAAAATATCTAGTTTGCTATCCAATCTTCAATAAAAGTAATTGAATAATATTTTGATCAACACTAACAGAAGATGGCTTGGATTTGAAATAGCATTTAATGATTGATAGAAACAGCCATATTGTCAAAATGTCAACAAGAAGTTCAAATTGAAGGAGATAATTTTGGTGGAAATGTACTAAATTCAGTATTGTCAAATCTTATGATATATTTCTGGTACCAATAATTCAATTATTAAAAGTTATCACACATTATCTTTACCAGACTCAAAAGCTACATATAGGATTACCTAAAAGGCTTTATTAGTGTATGAAAAGTACATTTAAGTTTTATTTTATAAGATAACGAAAAGTTTATTTAAGTTTTATTTTATTAGTATGAAAATTGGTTGGGCCCTTAAAATTTCATTTGGGCCCTGAAAATATATTTTAGGGCCCACCAGTCCCTGGAGAAAAGAGTTAAGTTGAGTCCCTGTTGAATTGTTTCATATTTTGTAATCCTGCAACCATTTATACCTCACTATATGGTATGGGATTTGGTCATTATTGAAGGCCATATTGTCTCTCAAATTCAATCAAAATGCATTTATTCTACAAAACTGAACGGATTCCTTCATTATACACTAAAATAAACATACCTTATTGAAATCAAAATTGTACTTGCAAAGAAACCTCAAACTGCTAGCCTGCAATGAGAAGAAAAATATAAGCATGAAACATCTTATCCCTATTCATAAGAGAAACATATTTTAAAAACATTAGTGTTTTGGTATAAATATTGATAAAGGCAGTTTGTATACATATACATATCTATATCCTTATTTTTCAAATATATTCAGTTTTTCATTGAAAAGCTTAATTATCTATTTCTATACATTCATACAATTCAATTTGTGTGTTTTGTTAAATGAGAGGGTTATTGGTGGAGAAAGCAAAGGAGCAGTTTTCCATGGTGTATGCTTACCTGACAAGTGAACCTAACATCTACAGGTCCAAATACTGGTGGGTACAGGTGAAAATTAAAGGTGTGTGCTATATATCTAAATAATAAAGATCAAATTTGTTTTAGATACAATTCAATATTGCATTCCTTTCTATAATAGGCAGGAAAAATTTCATAGTAAAGTCAACCATGTTTGTGCTGAGGTTATTTTTCAACAAATCAGTCTAAAACTGAAAATGTTTACATAAGTGTGAATTATCTAAGTAGATTTACATTGAAAATTTAAACATGATTAAATTGCATTTCATTTTTTTGTTTATATTTTTTGTTTTCTATAGTACAAATGGTCATTCTTACTTATACTTTTGAACAAGCAACAAATATCTGTTTTTTCAAAGTCTTTGGTTTGGCTGCATTCATGTCAAGCATCGACATATCTAGTTGAGAGGTATCGCTAAGCCGTTTTCCACTGAATTTTATAGTTTGTTCTTATTTTGTGCTGTAACACCACTGTCCCAGGTTAGGGAGGTTGAGCACTCACAAAATGTTTAACCCAGCCACATTCTGTATGGGTCTATCCAAAATTAGGAGCCTGTAGTTCAATTGTTGTAGTTGGTTCATGTCAGTCATATTTGTTTTCATCAATTGTTTTGTTATAAATTAGGCCGTTAGCTTTTATCAATTGAACTGTTTCATATTTTACATCTCTGGGCCTTTTATAGCCAAATATACTGTATGGGTTTTTCTCATTGTTGAAGGCCATACAGTTGCCTATAATTGCTGACATCCACTTCATTTGAACTTTGGTAGATAGTTGTCTTATTGGCAATCATACCACATCTCCATATCTTTATATATACAGAGTTCTCGATAAGTGGCGGTCCTAGGATTTGACCACCACATTTTAGAAAGGACCAACATAATTTTGGTAATTTGCAATATAAATGATAGTGAGGACCGGCATATTTTCTTCAAGGACCACCAGGGAAAAAAGATTTGAGAACTCTGTATATATATATGCATACTGCAATCTGCAGTTAAAATGGCAAATAAACAAAACAGTTTTTATATCCTTTTCCCATTGTTAACAGGATTAAAAGCTAAATACACTTTTAATATCTTTCTTTTTATTATATTTTTGTAGGGTATACAGCATTGACAGCAACATAATATAATTATATCATACGCATGATACCAGTACAGTACTAGAAAAACTTACTTGTTTTCTGAGTCAGGATCTTTCACAAATGCTGAGACACCTAAAATATAAGAAAAAAATAATAGGAATTTAGTTTCGAACATTTCAATTTCTATATTCAATATATTAATTTTTAGTTCTTTTTTTTTCATAACCAATTAGGATGATATAAGCATGATAAATGTAAGAGCATAGCATGATGGTGGAGTTAATCCTTTTTAACTACAGATTTAATAGGCTTAAATTTATCTATTCATTTGTAAAAAATTTAGAAAACTCTTATTGATATAAAATATTTATGTATATTTTTTATTTACTCTCTTGGTCATGTGCTTTTCATATCATTTAATTCAGGGATAGAAATACAAAGTTTCGTTTCATAAGAACTTCTCTACTGTATATTTACTCATCTTTGTAAAAATCAGATGTCAACTGTCTATTCTGTCTAGTTTCTTTTGAAAAATATTTCTTGAATAATCCATGTAGTGTTAATGTATATGAAATGTTCTGCCATTACATATCAG
This sequence comes from Mytilus coruscus, assembly GCA_017311375.1. Lineage (NCBI taxonomy): Eukaryota > Metazoa > Mollusca > Bivalvia > Mytilida > Mytilidae > Mytilus > Mytilus coruscus. The sequence goes on from CM029598.1 coordinate 40,446,200, forward strand.
ACTGACAACACAAGGTGCAATATTGAATTGGTAAAACCTGATGAAATCATGACCTCAGATGATTCAAATAAGTACATGAAGTATGCCAAAATCCCATTGACTTACTGTCACAGAAGTTCTACTGTAAATCATTTTTTTAATTTTAAAAGGAAAGTAGTATTCATACATAATACCTATAAATATTGGCTTTCCCACACACACATACTTGTTCTAGGTTACATGTAGTTTTCAATTACTGGTTGATGACCAACAGACCTTTTTAAAGTTTTTTTCTAACTTGCGCTTATTTCAACTCATGGGATGTTTTTAAAATCATTTGCAAATCCTGGAAAAAGGAAACAACCATCTATATAAAACTTCAAAGTTTACAAAGTTTTACAGAGTGACAAAAAGCTTATCCTATATTCCTTGGCAGAACAAAGTGTGCAGATTTTACATTAGTTAAAATTTACAAAATTTTTAAGGTACATGTACCATAAAACATCTTGTCCTGCATATCCTAGTCATGCTAGTTGGATCTTTTTTAAACAAGAAATTGGAAAAATTTAGCAACATGTCACTTGTCCTCTACAATGAAGTCTGAGACAAATTATAAATACAAATGGAGAATGTGTCCATGGGACACAGATAATGCCCTGGCTTGCATTTAACGTTATAAAGGGACATAACTCAAGAACGGTAAAAGTGATGCAACCCAAATTCCAATTTCATCTGTGTTTTGTGTTAATAAGCAATGAGTGTATAAGTTTCATTACATTTGGTTGAGGCAAACTAAAGTTAGAGAACAGGAAATAATTTTTGGACGACGGACTAACAAGAGTAACACTTAATGCCCCTCCGCTGTAGCAGGGACATAAAAAACTCTTGATACTGATTACTCCCAGACTCCAAACTTGAAAATATTAGAAATGATCCCATACCTATCTGACATATTGTTATGTTGGATATGGTTCTTCTAAGTTCGCATATCTTTCTTCACTTGTATCAAATAAAGTACTTTTAGTCTGTTTGTTTAGTTGTAATCCAGTGAACTCTGCATCTAAAGCTAAAAAGAAAGACAAATGTTTTAGCTTTCTAAATCCATTTACAATCATACTATAAAACATGATAAATATTTATATCATGTCCTCTTTTCCTCGAATGTGATCTAATGAATTAGAATTATCACTGGATTTGTCCATTTATTAGCAACAGGATGGATGCCACATGTGGACCAGGATCTTCTTACCATTCTGGAGCACCTGAGATCATCCTCAGTTGTAGGTAAGGTTCGTGATGCCCAGTATTTAGTTTTCTATGTTGTTTTTTGTAAGCTGTTTTTGTCTTTGTCATTTTTGTTTTAAGCCATGGCCTTGTCATTTCCTTTTCAACTTATGAGTGATTGATTATCCATGAAGTCGAACATACAGTACATGGAGATCTTTTAATGTCTTGATTTGGACAACAGCTGTTATATTGCATTGGACACTTAAATCCATGAAAATTGATACCCCACGAATAAAAGTACTTTCACAGTATATAAATGCTTATCATGTTTATTGTTGAATTAAAGTCAATGTCCTTTTTAAACATTACCTTAAAACATTTACATTTGGTCGTGGGGTAGAAGCGGTGGTTATGTTCAGTTATTTCTCTTTAGGCTAAGGCTAGCAGCAAATGAGGACATGTTAAAGACTGAGACGGGTTTGGATCTTAACCATGTTAACACAAGATAATATTTATAATTATGGTTTCATACAAGTACATGAAGGTAAATGCTTATCTCACGGTATTTCAAAATATTTTTTTTATGATATCATTTTACCATGTAAAATAATTGTTGGCCGGTGAGATAAAGTTTGAAAAATTTATTTTGTACAAAGTTTAATATGCATTTTTTCGTTACTAGTACTACGTGCTCTTTCCTAGTGACTCGTGTCTCTTATTATACCTATAAATTCAGCCTTGCTGATAGCAGTTTCTACTGTTGGTAAAACATCCTCGAAGTTTGCTTTAGTAATTCCAACCATGCTGTCTGCTAAAAATAGTTTTACTCAAAAATATGAGTTTTCTCCCTTGGGTATCGGGTCCGTTCGCCCTAATTACATGTTCGCCCTGTGTCCGTTCGCCCTGGGTCCGTTCGCCCTAATTTTTATATAAAAATAATATTAATGGTTTGTTTTAAAGTTTTGTAATCTTATTCAGGTATTTAAATGGTAAATAATAAAATGTATATCTCCAAATTCATGAATAAACATTGAAATTAAAAAAGGTTTTTGTTTTGGAGCATTAATCAGGCTAATTGACTACATTCTTACATTTGTTTTATTCAAATTACTTTTAATGATTGTTGATAGTAAATAAACTCATCATAGATAACAAGATTGAATTTTTTATGGATTCACAATGAAATTGTTTTTTTTTAAATAAACAAGTCAGCTGGGAATGAGTTAAAACAATGATGTAAGAATTGTAAGACATTAATGGAAATTGTTTTCGCTTGGCTTCTTTGATCTCAAGGTGTTGAGTGAGTTGGATCTTGTTATACCTGTTTGGATTGTTTTGAAATTGTTACAAGGTTTCAAAAGGATAAATTCATACAGATACAGATTACTTGGCCTCCAGTTCCTGAACACTTCTTCTTTTCTTCTACTTCAAAATTCTGTCCACATTCAACATGATGAATATTCCGGCAAGAATATTCAATGCAAATCAAAAGAAAAATAATGTTCTGGTAGCAGCAATACAACATAAATATTTCGTCGGAATTTTCAACAAATTTTAACATAATTAATTCAAATAATTGATATCATACATGACAAAAAATAAAATAGAAATCAGGGCGAACGGACTCAGTGCGAACAGGAATTAGGGCGAACGGACCCAGGGCGAACAGGTATTAGGGCGAACAGGTACTAGGGCGAACGCGAATCAGGGCGAACGGACCCGGATTCCTCCCTTGTAATATCTCTTAATGTTACATGAATTGTCATTGGTAGATACAAAACTTTAAACCAATCAAAATCAGTCTTGTAAAATATCGTTAGTTTCACTTTAGGCATCAACAATGGCGGAAAATTTGACAAGAAGATTCAGCTAAACTAAAAATAACAGTCAGTCTATCTCCCAGACAAAGCTTACGTCCCTGAAATGTCTTGCATTATTTACATTTTACTATCATTACTTTTTCAAGTAATATCAAGTCAGGGTTAGTCTTTACTCCATAGTTATTGCACATTTTCAGAACTAGTCCTGTTGCAGCATGTTCAAGTTGGCTGTCAGAAGGACATTAGCTCATTTAAGTAATCATGTAATTGTTTATATTAAATGAAATAAGCATGGTATTGTCTACAAGAGAAAATCTAAATATTTTTATCTAAACTAAAGTATATTTCAGTGATTTTCCTGCCTTTATTTTAGGTCCGAATATCGGCCCTGTTCCCAATCAGAAAATACCTAAAATTTTTCCCAATTGAACCTGTAAAATTCCCAATTCAATCAAGTTGTAGCGGAAAGGTAATTGATAATTTTATTATTCGTATGATTTGGTTCAAAATATTCAAAATATAGGTTGTGGTACTGTTCCGGTGTAATCATGTTGAATATAGACAGGTAACTATCATTTTCGACCGTAAACCAGTTTTAACAATGGGTAAGCTTAGGTCAGCATTTGGATGACGTCTGGTGGTTAATGGGTGATTAATGGTAAGAATATGGAATGATATGACATGTATAAAGTGATGATGCTGTGTTATTAACTGAATAACATTGTAAATACATGCCTACATTAAAACTAAAGGTTTCCATTATTTTATCACACGTAAATGTTTTTGACAGGCAATGTCATACTGAGCAAAGATTTGCCAGTTTGGTTTATTTTTTTTTTTGCTGTGAATTGAGCATGCCCAAACAGACAACATGTCCTCTCATTATTCAAAATATTATGTTCGCAAATAAAAGAAAGGCAAAGATGCCAATGATTGTAAAAACTTGTTGAGCTTTAAAAATCCAAAATTAGTACTAAAGATACTTCAGGGACTGATATATTTTGAACGAAAATGTTTCTACTTTTACGGATGTAGAACAGGATGAAGCCGTGGTTGTGGCGGATAAAGGCACATAAGCAATCACCACAAACCCAAGTACTAACACTAAACAAATTGTTTCTACCCAAACATCTGAGCATAATTCACTTGAAATGAACTCTGCTTATATACAAAGAGACTGACTGTCAATCCCACTCTTGAGTGCAACCATAATCAGTGACAGTTGTCGACTCTAGCTCAGAACTAAGCACTGAAAACATTATACCATGCCATATAAGTGTCGGTTAGAGAAATCTTACTGACAAGAAAACTTGCAATAAATCTCAGGGTTGTATGACTGAGTTGATATGTTCGAAAATTGGAATTTTGAAATAATAAATAACATGTACAAATTGTGACTTGGATGGAGAGTTGTCTCATTGGCACTCATACCACATCTTCTTATATCTACATCCTTAAAATATGTTGAAACACAATGATTTATTTTTTCCCAATTCATACGTTATACAACACATTTTTCCCAATTGCCTAGGGCCCAGGCCCCATTTGAAAAAGGGTAGGAAAATCACTGTATTTAAAATTTACAAATCCACAAAGCTCTAAAAGTACATATAATGAACTTAAAATTGTCTACATAAAAACAAAGCAAAACATTTCAGACGAACAATACAAATAGAACTAGGAAGAAACTTGCATACAAACATAAAAATCATCACATATTGCAGCAAGCAAATATGCGTATAAGTACCGTTCACGTCCACTCTGTATTTTTGTTATATGTATTTCTATTTGTATCTGTCTGATGAGTTGAGCCTTTTTCAACTGATTTTATAGTTCATTCTTATGTTGTACTAGTACACCACTGTCCCAGGTTAGGGAGGTTGGGATCCTGCTAACATGTTTAACCCCGCCACATTCTGTATGTATGTGCATGTCCCAAGTCAGGAGCCTGTAATTCAGTGGTTGTCGTTTGTTGCTGTGTTACTTATTTGTATTTCGATCATTTTTGTACATTAATTAGGCTGTTAGTTTTCTCGTTTGAATTGTTTTACATTTGTGATTTCAGGGCCTTTCATAGCTGACTATGCGGTATGGGCTTTGCTCATTGTTGAAGGCTGTATGGTGACCTATAGCTGTTAATTTATGTGTCATTTGGTCTTGTGTGGAGAGTTGTCTCATTGGCAATCATACCACATCTTCTTTTTATATATCAAACATATTGCTGTCATTATAATATGAGGCAGCTGTTACCTGCAGTGAAAGAGAGCACAGTCTGTAAAATAATTCTTTTAATACTTAAAGTTTATGGAATATTAAAACTACAGTAAATTAAAAACTATGTATGGAAACAATATATGATGCTGGTCCTGTTATGAGGGACTTTTATTTATGATATCCTTTTCAATGGGCAAAATGTACAGAATACCATGACAATGCATGAATACAGGGCAAAACAAAAGATTATAGAATAATGGGGTGCTGAAACAGGGATCTCCATGACCTGTTATATAATGGCACAACATTTTTAAATTATCTGTCACTATCGTCAAAATCTGGCTAATGATAGCTAATCACTAAAACAAGTAGTTCTAGACACCCTGATAGAACAATTTTGACAATTAATTGCATTATTTAATTACTTTTAGCAAATTATGCTTATGAAAATTTAGATATCAGGGTTCTCACAAAGGTGAGTCCATCAGTCATGGACTCATGAAAATCTGTCTAGACTCACCATTTTCAAAACCTTGAGTCCAAAGATGCATCAAGATTGAAATATTTTGTATAAACTGAACACGCATATCATCATTTTATAGCAAAAGTTTAAAAGAAATTTGAATTTAATCTCATTTCATTGCTCTTTTAGGTCATGGAGACTAAAATGATAAATAATATTGTAATAAAATATCTTCATCTTACTGTTGGACTCACCATGGCTAAAATAACGAGTCCCTGGACTCACCTTTAAAAATCCTTAGCGAGAACCCTGGATTAGAAAATAAAATTTGAATTCAATTCTGAAGAAAAACATTAACAAGTCAAAAACAAGCTTTTATTAATTTACGCAATCAGCATCTCCCATTTTGAACGAGTAAAGGTTATGCTCTTTAAGAGACTTAATTGTAAAACAGAACATAATTCCATGCCAAATAACAACAGTTATCAATCATAATGAATCACTTTATTAGTTTAAAAGTAAATACTTGAATATTATGCTAACTTGATAATGATAATTCAATTCATTTCATAGTTTACAATCAAATTAATACACCTGTTTTACATTCAGAATGGAAAGATGCATGTTGCATGGTCTATTACTGTGGAATTTTCAATTTTAAGGCATTAAAACCATTGAATGTTTTACAAAATCGGAAACTTTTCTTTTGTTTATGCTGCAAATCATTGATCCAAGTTCATGATTTCTGAATTGAATTTGACACTACTACTACTACGGGATGTTTGACAGTGAGAAAATGATCCCCATTTTTCGTGTTTTTAGCATAACAAAATTACAAAATTACAATGAATTACAAGAAAATGAATCTAGGAACCTTCTGACAGGAAAAACTTTGACGATAAATAGGTTAACAGGCCAGCTGAATTATGGTTTTCCTTGACTAAGAGGAGTCATGCAGGCTTAACATTGGAATTGTTACAAATGGCAATAAAAAATATTGTTTATTCTATAATGAAATGAATATAATAAACCATATATCAGTCTATTTACTATTCCTTTCAATGAATCTTAGAAATGAAATATTTTCATTTTTATCAAGACCATGAGTTTTGTTCTGGTGAGAGTTCCTACATCGTTAAATTTTCATCCATGGAGATCCCTAGCTGAAATATAAAGTCTAAGAAAAGAGAATAATTGGCAAAATAAATAAAGAATAGAGAAGAATGGTATAAAATAAAAGAAAAGGAACCCCCCACACACACACACACATACACCCCTCACCCCATCCAGACCCTCTAATATATGGACAGCATCTTTTTCTAAATTAGTAATCTCTGTTTTCTTTTTCAGGTATTGGAAAGGTCTATATTGGAACATTGCCAAATAACACTGTGTCATCTCTATCCTTTAATGAGAATTTAGCATTAGCGTCTCTTGTGATACCTGTATTCATAGAAAACAAAATCCTGTGGATAATACTGATGTTCCAATTACAGGAAATGTATGTATTGATAGTTACACAACTGGTTTCTTTTGTATGGATTGAATATGAATATTTTTAAATATGTTATCTTGCCAAAGTCTGCATACAATATAAAAATAAAGAGGTGTGTGTTTGCCAATAACCATACGGCCTTCAACAATGAGAAAACCCTTAGTGTATTGTCGGCAATACCTGTATTAAATTTGTATATCTTGGAAGATTTTAATTTATGATTTAATTATGCATGTACCCACAAAATTCATAAAATGATATTGCATGAATAATAATGAATTCACAGTATTTTACTACATCTGCTCTATATTTTTTTTATTCAGATCCTGTCTCCTATTTTCTGTTACAAGGATTTGACAGTGCTTCTTTCTGATAATGATTATATTAATTAATTTAAGTCTGCCTCAATTTTAATAAAGGTGCATGTGTAATAAAATAAAAATGATACTTTAAAAACTGAAAAGGTTTTCAAAACAGAATTAGAACAAAGTGTTGTCAAATCCATTGTAGCGAATAGTAAAATTTGTTTTGGATGTTCGAATAATCTCCACTTCATGTCTTTAAAATTTTCTATTCAATATATATGCATGTTCAAGTAATTTTATTAACAAGCCCTAAAATTCTTACTTTTGGGAAGACAAAACTTCAAATTTTTGGTTGTAGTGGGCAGCAGTATATAGGATACTGATAGGTATCGCTGGCGACAATTTGTCTGTCTGTCCATGTTTTCCTGTAACAAAGTAAGCAAAACTCATCCCAAAGGGGTTGACAGATATTGATGATATTCTACAGATGACTCTAGAGCACAACCTGGGAATGTGCTTAATGGAATAAAAATTGGTTCAACATTTTAATGAGAGATAATCAAAATTTACTTACTTCAATATATTTATAGTGTTACTGGGCAGATGGTATCCTCTGTGTGTTCATTAACTATTCAAGTTAATTGCAATGTTTTGATAAGAATTGAGATTTCAGAAAATGTAAGAATAAGTCTGTTGTAATTTTTCAATTTGACTGTCATGACTGTGATGTTATTTATTTGAGAACAAATTAACTTAGAATGTTGCCCAAAGTATTTGTTTTCCTAGGTTTTTAGGTGATGGTTGTGCTCTCTATTATTTCTCACCATAAATATGAGTCAAGCAGTCAAGATTTTTGAAATGCACATTGTTGATAGAAAGAAAATATAAACTTAGATTATTATGTTTTATTTAAGAATTTTATAAAACTTGTCAGTTGCACTCCTAAAGAGCCTTGTAATATTTAAAATTTTGTCCAGACAACAAAAATATTGTATTGCACAAGTACAGTACAGTCCTCAATTTTGTTTCTCCAATGAATGTTGGACAATGTGTAGGTAAACCTAATGTTTCTGGTTTAATGATCTTCAGTAAGATTTTGTTCTACATGTATAGATCTACTATCTATGTGATATCATGGGGATGCTCTCCTTTTAGCTGACCTGGCCCAAAAGGTCCAAGTGAGCTTTTCTCATTACTTGGCGTCTCGTCGTCCGTTAACTTTTACAAAAATCTTTTCCTCTGAAACTACCAGGCCAAATTAAACCAAACTTGGCCTGAATCATCCTTAAGGTATCTAGTTTTAAAATTTTCTGATGACCACGGTCATCAACCAAGATGGCCACCATGGCTAAAAATTGAACATGGGGGTAAAATACAGTTTTTGGCTTATATCTCTGACACTAAAGCATTTAGAGCAAATCTGACTGGATAAAAATGTTCATCAGGTCAAGATCTATCTGTCCTGAAATTTTCAGACACATCAGACAACCCTTTGTTGGGTTGCTGTCCTTGAATTGGTAAATTTAAGGAAATTTTGCAGTTTTTGGTTATCTTGAATATTTTAATAGATAAAGATAAACTGTCAACAGCAAAATTTTTCAGCAAAGTAAGATCTACAAATAAGTCAACATGATCAAAATTGTCAATTGACCCGTAAAGAGTTATTGCCCTTTAAAGTCAATTTTCACAATTTTGCATAATTTTGTGTAAATTTTGTAATCTTTACAAAATCTTCTCCCTTAAACTACTGGGCCAAATTAAACCAAACTTGGCCTAAATCATCCTTAGGGTATCTTGTTTAAAAATGTATCGGATGACCCAGTCATCAACCAAGATGGCCGCCATGGCTAAAAATTTAACATGGGGTAAAATGCAGTTTTGGCTTATATCTCAGAAACTAAAGCATTTAGAGCAAATCTGAGAGAGTAAAATTGTTTATCAGGTCAAGATCTATCTGCCCGAAATTTCCAGAAGCATCAGACAACACCTTGTTTGGTTGCTGCCCTGAATTAGCACATTTAAGGAAATTTTGCAGTTTTGGTGATTATCTTGAATATTAATCTATATAGAGATAAACTGTAAACAGCAAAATTGTTCAGCAAAGTAAGCTCTACAATTAAGTCAACATGATTAAAATTGTCAATTGACCCCTTTTGGAGTTATTGTCCTTTAAAGTCAAGTTTTCACAATTTTTCATAAATTTTTGTAAATTTTTACAAAATATTTTCCTCTGAAACTACTGGGCCAAGTTAATTATAAATAGAGATAATTGTAAACAGCAAGAATGTTCAGTAAAGTAAGATCTACAAATACATCACCATCACCAAAACACAATTTTGTCATGAATTCTATTCTTGTCTGTAATGTGTGTCCTTTGTTTAATATGCACATAGACCAAGGTGAGCGACACAGGCTCTTTAGAGCCTCTAGTTTCCTTACATCACAATAGCGAAATCGAGATGAAAGCCAGAAAATTCAGACATCATAAATGAATTTTGACCAATGAAACCAGCCATGCATTGATTATAAAAAAATAATCAATATTCAAGAAAATAATAAATTTGCAAAGATTACAGAAAAAAATATTGTTTTTCTTCACTCGCTTCACTCTCTTATACATGTATATAAATAAACAGAAATCATTTATATGTGTAATATTATTTCAGATAGTTGTTGAGTGTGAGTTGAGTTCCAGTGGAAGTGGATTTAGTTCAGCCACTATACAAACAGAATCATTAGCTCAGGCAAATCGTGGTGGCAATGTTCCGTTTAGGTAGTATATTTCTTAGACTGTTGAAAAGAAGCATGAACAAAATCTACAGCATTATGTCAAAATTTAAGCTGGTTACAGCAGATTTTTATAGCCTGGAATTAAAATAAATTGCTTTATATAGATATGACATACTTTAACTTCATATATGCTATTATCATGATTATAGAGATTTTAAATATTTAAATAATTTTGGGGATTTTTATCGACCGCAAAAAATTTTGTGGTCGTATATTGGTATGACGTTGGCGTCGTCGTCGTCGGCGTCGTCGTCGTCGTCGAAGACGCATTGGTTTCGCACTCTAACTTAAGTTTAAGTGAATGGATCTCTATGAAATTTGACCATAAGGTTCAATATCACAAAAGGAAGGTTGGGATTGATTTTGGGGTTATGGTACCAACAGTTAAGGAATTAGGGGCCAAAGGGGCCAAAAATAAGCATTTTGTAACTTCCAGACATAACTTGTGTGTTAGTTTATGGATCTCTCTGACATTGTACCACAAGGTTCCATGTCACAAAGGGAATGCTGGGATTGATTTTGGGGTAATTGCCTCAAAATTTTAGGAATTAGGGGCCAAAAAAGGGGCAAAAAACAAGCATTTTTCTAGTTTCATGACAATAACTTGTGTGTAAGTGTATGGATCTTTCTGAAATTGTGCTACAAGGTTCCATATCACAAAGGGAAAGCTGGAATTGAGTTTGGGGGTAATTGCCTGAAACGTTTAGGAATTAGGGGCCAAAAAAGGGGCAAAAAACAAGCATTTTTCTAGTTTCATGACAATAACTTGCGTGTAAGTGTATGGATCTTTCTGAAATTGTACTACAAGGTTCCATATCACAAAGGAAAGCTGGAATTGAGTTTGGGGTAATTGCCTGAAACGTTTAGGAATTAGGGGCCAAAAGGGGCCAAAATAAGCATTTTCTAGTTTCCAGACAATAACTTGTGTTCAAGTGTATGGATCTCTCTGAAATTGTACTGCAAGGTACCATACCTCAAAGGAAGGCTGGGATTGAGTTTGGGGTGATGAATCATAAGGGGTTCAAAAATTTGGGGGTTTTCTTTTTTCCTTTTTTTTTCTTTAAAATTTTCCATTTTAAGTTGGTTATTTCTGATTTATATTTAAAAGCAAATAATAATGATATGGCAGGAGATACACACCTAACAGGATGTGTAAATTATTATATAATAAGTATTGTTCAATAGCAAGACAAGAAATTTTCAATTGCACAGTATTGCGCAATAGCAAGAAATCTTCAATTGCACAGTATTGCGCAATAGCAAGAAATATCCAATAGCACAATATTGCGCAATAGCAAGAAATTGTCAATTGTACAGTATTGCGCAATAGCAAGAAATATTCAATTGCACAGTATTGCGCAATTGCAAGAAATATTCAATTGCACAGTATTGTGCAAAAGAAGATACTTTGTATAAATTGCTTATTTCTTGACCAATTTCAATGGGGTTTTATTCTTGAACTGTTGGGGTTCTTTAATATGCTGAATCTAATCGTGTATTAAGTTTTTGGATTTTGGGCCCCGTTTTTAAATTGGTCCACATTGAGGTCCAAAGGGTCCAAAATTAAACTTTGTTTGATTTCATCAAAAATTGAATTATTAGGGTTCTTTGATATGCCGAATCTAACCGTGTATTTAGATTCTTAATTTTTGGTCCTGTTTTCAAATTGGTCTACATTAAGGTCCAAAGGGTCCAAAATTAAACTTAGTTTGATTTTAACAAAAATTGAATTCTTAGGGTTCTTTGATATGCTGAATCTAAACATGTATTTAGATTTTTGATTATGGGCCCAGTTTTCAAGTTGGTCCAAATCGGGGTCCAAAATTAAACTTTGTTTGATTTCAACAAAAATTGAATATATGGGGTTCTTTGATATGCTGAATCTAACCATGTATTTAGATTTTAGATTTTTGGGCCCCATTATCAATTTTTTCCACATTGAGGTCAAAAGGGTCCAAAATTAAACTTTGTTTGATTTCATCAAAAATTGAATTATTGGGGTTCTTTGATATGCCGAATCTAACCGTGTATTTAGATTCTTAATTTTTGGTCCCATTTTCAAATTGGTCTACAGTAAGGTCCAAAGGGTCCAAAATTAAACTTAGTTTGATTTCAACAAAAATTGAATTCTTAGGGTTCTTTGATATGCTGAATCTTAACATGTATTTAGATTTTTGATTATGGGCCCAGTTTTCAAGTTGGTCCAAATCGGGGTCCAAAATTAAACTTTGTTTGATTTCAACAAAAATTGAATATATGGGGTTCTTTGATATGCTGAATCTAACCATGTAGTTAGATTTTTGATTTTTGGGCCCCGTTATCAACTTTGTCCACATTGAGGTCAAAAGGGTCCAAAATTGAACTTTGTTTGATTTCATCAAAAATTTAATTATTGGGGTTCTTTGATATGCCGAATCTAACCGTGTATTTAGATTCTTAATTTTTGGTCCCGTTTTCAAATTGGTCTACATTAAGGTCCAAAGGGTCCAAAATTAAACTTAGTTTGATTTTAACAAAAATTGAATTCTTAGGGTTCTTTGATATGCTGAATCTAAACATGTATTTAGATTTTTGATTATGGGCCCAGTTTTCAAGTTGGTCCAAATCGGGGTCCAAAATTAAACTTTGTTTGATTTCAACATAAATTGAATATATGGGGTTCTTTGATATGCTGAATCTAACCATGTATTTAGATTTTTGATTTTTGGGCCCGTTATCAACTTTGTCCACATTGAGGTTAAAAGGGTCCAAAATTAAACTTTGTTTGATTTCATCAAAAATTGAACTCTTGGGGTTCTTTGATATGCTGAATCTAACCATGTATTTAGATTTTGGATATTGGACCATAATAGGTGAATGTCCAATTTAAAAATTTTTAAGTTCTTAGACCACATTCATTCTGTGTCAGAAACCTATGCTGTGTCAAATATTTAATCACAATCCAAATTCAGAGCTGTATCAAGCTTGAATGTTGTGTCCATACTTGCCCCAAATATTCAGGGTTCGACCTCTGCGGTCGTATCAAGCTGCGCCCTGGAGCATTTTATTATAATATTAGCTCAGTTTACTTTTGATTTTTCTCATTTAATCCAATGGTATCCACCTGAAATAATGACTGATTTATATCAATAGATTATCATATAGAATATTCTGTTTCAGTGTTCCAGTTAAAGGACAGGCTGTAGACATCAGATGTTTTAGTGATTCTGGTCTTCAGTTTAACAAAACAGAATCTATAAGTTCACCATCGTATGTATAAGTTACTTACATGTATTACAATACAGTCTTTTGATAGACTATGACTTATCTTTTTTTTTGCCAAACTTTAAACATTGTGATCAGGACAGAGTGGGGCTGAATGCTCTTTGGGAACTGTGCTGCCAGTTTTATCCCCAAAATGTGTGGCAATGCATTTTTTATCAATCAAGATAGACATGGGCTGAAAACCCTGATTTTGAAATTTTGGATCGGTTACATGGTGTTTACTTTAGTTTCCTAAAGGACATTGTCAACAAGTACTTGTTAATGGTTAGGTAAATTACTGTTACTATTGAGAAAAGGTAATCTATATAGTCTTTAGAGGTAATGTTTTAAAATTAATAAAGAATGTTTATTATAGGTTATTTTAGAACTTTTTGCTGTACTTATGTGAAGTGTCAAATTACACTCAGATTTTTGTAACATATTGGCTGTATCCATCTTCCTAATGTCGAAACAGTATGTATTTTACACAACTTTAAATTTACACAAATATAACTTAAATTTACCACTGCTGTGTTGCTAAGCTTGAGCAATATTTTATGCATAAGTAAGGCTTTAGAATCAATAATATTTTGTTTCATTTCAGATCATTTACCATTGTAAGTGCTCCTACAGTCAGTATTTGTCCTACTGGTACTAAAGATGTAGTTGCTATCAACAGTCAAAATACTCCACAGACCTTTAATGTTAGACTAAGGTGTGTGTTTTATATGTATATATGATACTGTGGTTTCATTTATTTTCATGAGAACCAATTTCGTGGATTAAAGAAAAATGCATTTTCATGGATATTTGATTTCATGGTTTTACACAAGTCTACATACAAGCCTATACAAACATTGTACTTTGTTGAACATTTGAATATGTGTTGACAAATACGCACTAAATCAATGAAAATTAACAATGAATCAACAGTATGTATGGTTATCGTCCCAAACAATTGTGTTATTGGACAGTTCAAAGCCTTCCATCAAATAATCTACTGTGGATTCATTTATTTTGTGGGTACCAATTTCGTGGATGAAGTAAAACGTCATGTTCGTGGATATTTTAATTTCGTGATTTTGCGAAGTCTGCATACAAGTCTATAGAAAATTTGTCATTTGTTGAATATTTAATTTCGTGGTTCTTCTGTACCCACGAAATCCACGAAAATTGGTATCCAACGAATAATAATGAATCCACAGTATTCAGAAGAGTTGGAATGGATTGTGATTCAGAAGATCATTTTTATTCTGTAATAAGTAACTTAATTATATCTCCACTTTAGGAGTTGGAGCTAAATTGCATTTGCTTTGTCTCTCACTCTGTTCGTCAAAACAATTATTTCTTTCACACTTTTCTCAGATACTGCTGAACCTGAAATATTCAACTTATGACTGACCAACAGTGATAACGAGAGGCAAAAGATACCAGAGGGACATTCAAACTCATAAGTCGAAAATAAACTGACAATGCCATGGTTAAAAAGAAAAAGACCAACAGACAAACAATAGTACACAAAACACAACATAGAAAACTAAAGACTGAGCAACACAAACACCACCAAAACTGATCTCAGGTGCACCAGAAGGGTAAGCAGAATAAATGTGTTGTTCGGTCCCAGGCATTGTGAATTAATCGTTGTTTGGTCCCAGGCATTGTGAATTAATGTGTTGTTCGGTCCCAGGCATTGTGAATTACTGTGTTCTTCGGTCCCGTGCATTGTGAATTAATGTGTTGTTCAGTCCCAGGCATTGTGAAATAATGTGTTGTTGGGTCCGAGGCATTGTGAATTAATGTGTTGTTCTGTCCCAGGCATTGTGAATTAAGGTGTTGTTCGGTCCCAGGCATTATGAATTAATGTGTTGTAAGGTCCTTGTTTGAATATTTTTAATATTCAAATTCTTTGATAAGTTATTATCATAAAAATCATGTATGGTTTCAAGCATGTAATATGATAATGATTTGGTTTTTTTTAGCATATTGGTTGTCTCATGTCATATCGTAATGTTTTTGTTAATTGTAGAATTTATGTTGGTGGTAGGCCTTTGGTGTTTCTGTTTAATTTATTCACAGCCATTTTAAACTTGGAATGATTTAGATCTTGATACATTGCAATTACTCCTGCCTTTTGTTGGAAATCTAGAATGTATGTTGCACTCTAGATGTCTTTTGTTGGAGAATGTATGTTGCAGTCTCGATGTCGCTCGGTTATTTATAGTGTTATATCGCTGTCTCATTGATATATATCAAACATCTCTATGGAAATAAGAAAAAGATGTGGTATGATTGCCAATGATACAATTAATTTTCCATAAGAGACCAAATGATGTAGATGTTAACAACTATAGGTCACTGTACGACCTTCAAAGTATGTTTTATCATACTAGTTTCTTGTTCTTACAAAACTCCTGTTATAATCTGAACAGATTTGCTCTGATGCAAAACAATTAGGTATTGTATAATTGTTTTTATGATATTCTAATTTATTTTTATCTTGATGTATGTCTATACAAGTAAGTTAAGATATTTCTTAAATTCAGGATGTTTGCTGCTCTGTTTCAAAATAACATGCTTTTAAATGATTGTCATAAATTGATAGTATATAAATAACTGAACTTAAAAAGCAGAAAAATGATAGGTCAGTGTCTTTCTTGTTGAGATATAAGCAATTGAAAATTTGGCAGGAAATGATTCTCTTTAGATTTTTATACAATTAACATTAGCACATTTTTCTTTCAAAAGTATGAAAAATATTAAACAAGGATTTAATAAAATTTTCAAAATGGCTTTTAACCTATATGTAATAAAATCATGAAAAGAAAAGTTGGAGTTTAAGGGCAAATTTTAATGGCACTACATGGATAAAAGTAGAGGATTCGAATATCTGACAAAAGTCAAAAACAAGAGAAGCGAACATCCTTAAGGTATGGAGTAATCCTCTGTTAATTTTTACTACATGATTCAATAACATTTTACAGTGATGTTGTTGCTGGAAGCCCTGTTACCATTACATGTACTGGAGCAGCAGGTTTAACATTCCTTACAGCCACAGCTGCTATAGGTGCCAGAGAAGTACCGGTTAGTATATGCATTAACATTATGTTTTACCATTTTGAGTGAATCAGGTTTTCAGAGTGGTACCAGATACTGTTCACTACCCAAAAGAATCTGGGCTCTGTCTGATTATCTAAAAGCTGGTGTATAAGTAAGATAGGTCATTTGATTTTTGTATCAAAATTTCAATCTTGGGAGGGGTATTTTTGTTAAGGTTTTGTCTCGCCTTGACGAAGTCAAAAGTGAGACTTAGGTATGCTGTTTCGCGCCGGAATACAATGTATTAGTTTGTGATTAGGTCTAGTTCATGGTGAACCACTAGTGGTAGGTCAATGATATTTGGTATGTAGTTGTATTAGCATTGGCACATCTCATTACCATGGAGATTATTTGGCCCGCCCCTCAGTCAAGGTCTATTGACTTTGAAACTTTCATAGTTTACATGTATTAGTTTGTGATTAGGTCAATTTATGGGGAACCAATAGTGGAAGGTCAATGATATTTGGTATGCAGTTGTATAAGCATTGGCATATCTCATTTCCATGGAGATTATTTGGCTCCGCCCCTTAGTCATGGTCTATAGACTTTGAAAATTTTGCTAAGTTAACATGTATTAGTTTGTGATTAGGTCAGTTCAAGGGAACCATTAGTGGTAGGCCAATGTTAATTGGTGTTCAGTTGTATAAGCATTAGGACATCTCATTTCCATGGAGAATATTTGGCCCCGCCCCTCAGTCAAGGTCTATTGACTTTGAAACTTTCATAGTTTACATGTATTAGTTTGTGATTAGGTCAATTTATGGGGAACCAATAGTGGTAGGTCAATGATATTTGGTATGCAGTTGTATAAGCATTGGCATATCTCATTTCCATGGAGAATATTTGGATCCGCCCCCTTAGTCATGGTCTATAGACTTTGAAAATTTTGCTGAGTTAACATGTATTAGTTTGTGATTAGGTCAGTTCAAGGGGAACCATTAGTGGTAGGCCAATGTTAATTGGTGTTCAGTTGTATAAGCATTAGCACATCTCATTTCCATGGAGAATATTTGGCCCCGCCCCCTCAGTCATGGGTCTATTGACTTTGAAACTTTTGCTTAGTTTACATGTATTAGTTTGTGATTAGATCAGTTTAAGATGAACTGCTAATGTTAAGTCAATGATATTTGGTATGCAAATGTATCGGCATTTGCAAGTATCGTTCCATGGAGGTTATATAGCCCCAACCCTGATCATGGTTCATTGACTTTGAAACTTTTACATAGTTTACAAGTTAATGTTTGTGTTTAGGTTTGTTTAAAGGAACGACTTATAATAAGTCAATGGTATTTGGTATGCAGTTGTATTAGCATTGGCACATCTCATTCCATGGAGATTGTTTAGCCATGTACCTTCAGTCATGGTTCATCGACTTTGAATATTTGCATAACTTACATGTTAAAGTATTGCTATTTTAATTTCAACATTTGCATTATCAAAATTACAAAAGGCCAGACATATCTCTGTGATAACAGTTTATGGTTAATTTATTTAGCTTTAATTGAGGAATTATAAATTTTGAAGCTGTAATTGAGAAATTATAAAGTTTGAGTATAAAAGAAAATAAGTTCAATTTCTTAAAACATTTACCTGATTAGGAATATTTTGTGATGTTTCCTCTATTAATAAGAATCCAGTAAATGGTAATTTAAATCAGGATTATTTGATGAATCTGAAGGATTATTTGATTTCTTTGTAGGTAACAGTTACCTTGACAATAAATACACCTGTAACAGGTACATGTAGAGGACAATCACAGACAGGTGGTCAGTACCTAACGGCCAATTCACAAGGTAAGGTCACACTTTATTTTGGTTTGCCCAAACCCGTCCCAAAGGTAGAGGCAGTGGGTAGGTAAGTAGGCATTTTCTTTTTTTTGGCAAAGAGAAATTGAAGTGTCCGATGCTTTTAGTCTTCATGCCTATCTGATTAAAAAAAAAATCACATAAGGACAATAAATGATTTTGAGTAGGCAGTTATTTTCTTGGTAGGTAGGGTTAGGCAAACAAACATATTCTTTTTATGGCCCAAACATAATTTATTTTATTATATTATAATATTTACCATCTTTTGGTGTGTATAAAACATATTGAAGGATAACATGCACCTCCTTTTGACCCACTGACATTTTGAAAAAGTCCCTACTTTGAAATTCTGCAAGTCATCCATTGAAACAATATTTTCTTAAAATATTTAAAGTAAATACAACATGGTTGCAATACAGTTGACTTTGTGCTTTTTAACACCCTTAATTTTGAAGATGAATACAGACAGTGTTTTAAAAATACTGGTCAATATCAACACAATAATTGATACAAAATTAAATACCCTCCTTTGTCAACAATTTTATAGAAGTCATTGTCTGAGAACCAGAAAATTAATATCACATGGCCTTACTGTCTAAAATCATAGCAGGAAAGAATCATACCCAACAGTCAATAGGAAAAGTATGCCAGCAGGTCACTATAAAAGCTCTTTCCTTTGTACAAGGGCATATGGTATGTGAGATACCTCATTAAAGGTTCCTCAATAAGAGATTAAAAAGTAGAAATATTAGACATTGTAAAGTACCATCTTACTCTCCAATTCTTTAACCATTTTGCTCATGAAAAGTGAAATAGCAAGTCAGCCTGTAGGTATGGCTTCTGCTTCTAGCTTAAGGATGTACTTCAGTCAAGTTTAGGAATTTTTGTCAGATGTTTGGACTCCTTGGTTTTTTCCTACGATACATGGTAAAATATTTTGCCCTATAACACCCATTTTTCTTTTCATATAAGACTTCAATTGCTTAAAAATTGTCATTTACTAAAATTTAAGCAAACTCTAGATTTCTTTTCTTTCGATTTAAGACCCAAATAATACCAATGCAAATATAAGGTAAAAGTCTGAGTCAGTCTTTTCCCACCATTTTAGCTCACCGTTCCAAAGGAACGTTGAGCTTTAGCCATCACTTGGCATCCGTCATCGTCGTCTGTCTGGTGTAAACTATTTCAAACATCTTCTCCTCTGAATCTACTGAAACAATTCCAACCAAACTTAAGCTGAATGATCCTTAGGGTATCTAGAATAAAGTTTGTGACAGGGATAAAAGTGTTCATTAGGTGAAGTTCTATCAGCCCTTAAATTTTCAGATGAATCTGATAACCCATTGTTGGGTTGCTGCCACTAAATTGGTAATTTTAAGGAAATTTTGCAGTTTTGGTTATTATCTTGAATATTATTAATGATAAAGATAAACTGTAAACAGCAAATATATTCAGCAAAGTAAGATCTACAAATAAGTTTTATATGAACAAAATTGTCAATTGACCCTTAAGGAGTATTGCCCTTTAAGGACAATTTTACACAATTTGTTTATCATGTTTTCTAACTTTAAAATCTTCTTCTCTGAAACTACTGAACCAATTCCAACTAAACTTAAGCTGAATGATCCTTAGGGTATCTAGAATAAAGATTTTGTTTTATTTTCTGTTTCATCAAAAACATGGCCGCCATGGCTAAAATTAGAACAATGGGGTAAAATGCAGTCTTTGGCTTATATCTCAAACACTTAAGCAATAAGAGCAAATCTGATGAGAGGTTAAAATGTTCATAGGCCAAGTTCTATCAGCCATGAAATTTTCAGATGAATCTAACAGTCCATTGTTAGGTTGCTGCCACTAAATTGGTAATTTTAAGGAATTTTGCAGTTTTGGTTATTATCTTGAATATTATTAATGATAAAGATAAACTGTGAACAGCAAAAATGTTCAGCAAAGTAAGATCTACAAATAAGTTAATATGACCCAAATTGTCAAATGTGTCCTTAAGGAGTTATTGCCCTTTAAAGACCATTTTTCACACTTTGTTCATCTAGTTTGCTTACTTTAAAAATCTTCTCCTTTGAAACTGCTAAATCAATTTCAGCCAAACTTGGGCTGAATGAGTTTCATAGTATCTAGTATAAATTTTGTATTTTATTTTCTTGTCGTCAAGAAACATAGGCACTATGGCTAAAATGGAACATAGAGGTAAAATGTAATTCTTTGCTTTTGAAGAAAATATGACAGATACAAAGAACATTTCAATGGAATTTTAAGCCACTCATTAATATATATTAAAAGCAAAAATAATCATTGATGAAAGATTTAAGGAAAAATTACAGGTGAGCGATTCAGGCTCTTGAGAGCCTCTTGTTTAAAGATTATATATCTCGAAAAGGATCTCCATAACCTATCAATATTTTTAGCTTATTTTGTTCCTTAACTAATGCTCTTCTGACTTATAGTATCAATTTTAAATTTTAGATTTTTTAATTTCACCTAAGTACATCCTTAAGTCTTTTCTAGTGAACGAAACTCTAGGAGAAAGTTTTGCCAAAGTAATACCATTGCACAGTTTATTTATAATGTAAATTGATGAATTGGTTGTTTGTGTTTTACCCACTTTTAGCACTATTGACTTTATCCAACTTCTTTTGGTGGAGGATGCCAGAGTGCTTGTATAGAACCACATAAACTTGGCAGAAAAACTAGTAATTCTAGTCAATTAAGATTGGAGTTCGAGGCACCTGCCATTTGTGGGGATCAAACCCACAACCTCAGTGTTTACAGGCTAGTAATACATTATGTATACTGTAAATATTATATGCTAAAATGTATTTACAGGTCCAGCAGTCACATTCCAACTAGTGCAGCCTGTTGTAGCATTATACCCTCAAAGTTTATCGGTATCAACTACTTCATTTGCTGTAAGTATCACAACATTTAAAATAAAATAGAAAATTGTGGACAGATATTTGTGACTTTTGTTTGTTTCTGAATTTATTTACTTATTTTCTGATTATTCAAGTCAGTGTTCTCTCCCAGGGCCTTATAGTGTCATAATAGAATATATTCTACTTATATCATCGGTGATAGCAGTATGAATAAATTTCAATGAAAACAAATCTCCTTTAACTTTAGCCATATACCAATCTCAAGATGTTTTTATACCCCACGCAATTTTTGCGTCAGGCAATAATGTTTTTGACCCGTCCGTCAGTCCTGTTCTTGTCATCGCAACTCCTCTGAAACTACACAACAGAATTTCATGAAACTTTGTAGATAATAAGGACATACTATGTAGATGTGCATATCGACAGGAAATTATGATTCAATTTTTTCTAGGAGTTATGCCTTTGCACTTATTGGCCTCAATATATATACTACTGCAACAGTTTGTCATCGCAACTCCTCTGAAACTACACAACAGAATTTCATGAATCTTTGTAGATTATAAGGACATAATATTTTAATGTGCATATCCACAGGAAATTTTTATCAGTTGACTATTGTTGGAGTTATGAGTCTTTGAACTTAGAAATCTGGTGAGATTTTGTTTGACTAGTGACTATGTGTGGTCGTGGGGTATGTGAGCATGCTCAATAAGGTTCTTTAATTTATGAATGAGTTACACCAATTTCCCTTGGTCAATTTGCGTAAATGATGTTATTGGACAATAAGTTGGTTGTTACTGTGATGTAATAACGTAAGCATTGTGACATAGAAAATTTATAGGATAATACACCAATTTGAAAGTGGTCTATTGTAATTTCTAACCACTAAGGCAGATTTCTCGAAAAGTGGAGGTACAAAAGTTTTGACATGCAAAATTTTGCAAAGAACAGCATAATTTTAATAGTAAGGACCATCGCGATATATCTGAATATCAAGGACCACCAGGAAAATAAAAGATTTCAACAACTCTGAAAAGCTTTTGTTTAATTTCAGACAATATTACTTCTGACATCATCAGTCCCAGACAGTGCAACAACATTCCGTTGTAGAGCAGATCTCCTGGCTTTGGCAGATGTACAGAATGCTTTACAGAATCCCTTATGTAGAACTGCTACTCCACCCCGGTCCCACTGCAGGTCAGTATCATATTATTTATTTGCTTCATTTCTGACTGTTAATATAAGCTTGTTATGTGTATACTTTGATGGTTTCCATAATTTATAAGTTGAATTGAAGGATTCAAAATGACTCATTAAAATTATATGATTTGCAGTGTTTTCCATAAGAACCGCCGCCAGCCAAATTGACCGTTTCAAGCAGTTTTTGGCGGTTCAATCGTCATCAGCCAAAAAATTTGGGTGCATATTTTACTTATACGATTATTTTATACGTCGTAACTTTTATTATTATCTAGGTTTTATTTACGTTTGAGAGTTCGGTTTGTATTTCGATCGGAACACGCGGCTGTTATCCATAGCCTGGGATCCTGGCTCACTGTTCGACAGTCCTTGTCAACAAAGTATTAGATTGGGTCAGGATGCCAGGCTACCGCTGTCCATCGAAGAGACTTATTTTGAAAATCCCGAGAGATATCGAGTATATGCAAAAGTCGTGCCATGTCAAGGTCGTTAAAACTTCCATTTGTTGTTGAAGATGAAACGTTCCATCACAGATTGTTTCCACGCTAAGCGACACAAAGGTGTGCATTTTATGATGATACATTTATAAAGTTTGCATGCATTGTTTTCAATTTGTTCTGTTGTGTTTAGTTTAAATCGCGACTGAATCGATGACATGATAATTGTCATTGGTTTGCACTATGCCGGATCGAAGGTTCGATATGACCCAGGCCTGAAAACGCCAAACAAATACGGAAAATTTCCTACGATGAAGGAATATAACACAAATCAATTCTGTGAACAATAATATGCTGACAAAATCAAAATATATACGAGTATACCACTGTTTTGTCTCTGAATGATCTCGTTATCTTGATAGTGTTGACTTTTAAAACGGAATTAAAGTACGGCACCTGGTGCTTTTATTCAGATTGAGTAAATAACCATATATTTACTTGTAATCAATGTGTTGTAGCCTGTATGAAGGACCCGGAGTGAAAATCAGACCCAATTTTTAAATAAAATTTTATGAAGTCACTGTAATTAGAAGAATTTATTTTTGAAACGTGACACAAAATTACTAACTCAGTCAAATTATTGGGGGTGGACAGGGGGTACCTAATCTTCACTTCCCAACCCCTTTGCCATCTCACCCCTCATCATTAGACACTTTCCATTATATATAAATGGGAGGGTGGGTGGGATTTGAAAAAATATTAATGATTTGGTAAAAATAAAATTATAGATATTGAAGATAGCTTTATATAATATAGAAGTAATTGATAGTCTGAATTTTACCCATCATGTTGTGTTGTGTTGTCTTAAGTCTATTTGGTTATATGAGTACTAAAACAAGATTTCCGTTCTATTTTTATTTGCATTTCTATTACAACTTCAATATATTACAAAATTATTACAAAACAAAAGCTTAAAAGACATGATTATATAGAATATGGTGTACAGTGCATCCTATCTATAATAAAATAATAATAAATAAAATTGCTGTATCCAATACAGAATTTTAACACATATTCATTCTCAATTTTGTCAACGTTTAAATTATAGTAAGTTATAAGTATTCAAACTTTTAAAATTGTGCAGACATAATTTTTAGAAAAAAGTTCTACTAATAATATGTCCATTTGACAAGCATGAAATATTGTCTTAAAATTCATCAGATGCCAGGATTTTGAATCTAGATTTCAAAAAATTTTTTTGGCATTATTGTAATTCATCCCGGTTATGAAGATTTTTACATACATGTAACTACAGAAGTTTCTTGCAATTACCTTGCTAAATTGCAGTCTCTCATTAATTTTACATGTATTTTATATCAAAATTGGAAACTGGAATGCTGGAGTCTCTAAGCAACTAACTCCATTAGCTTACAGGCCTCTGTGGCCAAGTGGTCTAAGTATTTCATCTACAGTATCATTAGCCTGTCAACATTTGAGGTTGTGAGTTCCAATCTAGCATATGGCAGGTATTTTCGACTTAGTCTTGATTGACTAGGATTGCCAGTTTTCCTGCCGAATGTCATTGGTTCTCACTGGGCACACTGGCTTCCTCCACCAATAAATACTGGCCACCAAAAGATCAAGTGCACCTTTAATTATACAAATGATTGACAAAAGAAAAACATTCTGCAGCAATAGCTCATGTATTGTAATTATAGTAGTGAAACTAGTCCACCTATGGCAAGAGTAGTAACGAAATGCTGTGTTCTTTATTCAACTTAGACCATTTGGCCACAAACATAAAACCCCACTGTTCACAATAGAATTGAATGAACATTTTCAACTGATTTTATAGTTTGTTCTTTTGTTGTTTTACTGTCCAGGTTAGGGAGGGTTGAGCACTCACAAACATGTTTAACCCTACCACATTCTTTATGTGCCTGTCCCAAGTCAGGAGCCTGTAGTTCAGTGGTTGTTGTTGGTTCATGTCCGTCATATTTGTTTTTCATAAATGTTTTTGTTATAAATTAGGCCATAGGTTTTCTCAATTGAATTATTTCATATTTTTCATGTCAGGTTTTTATAGCCGACTATACGATATGAGTTTTTCTCATTGTTGAAGGCTGTATGGTTGCCTATAATTGCTTACATCCACTTCATTTGAACTTTGGTGGATAGTTGTCTCATTGGCAATCATACCACTTCTCCTTATTTTTATATTGTATACAATATATGTATTTCTTTATAAAAGGAATAGAAATATTTAATCCTATAGATGATATCTTATTATTTTTGCATTACTTTATGGATTTTCCTGTTGATACTTGTTAATATTGGTGAGTTCTTGCACGGTTTATGATTTTATATTGTCAATACCATCCTTTTTTACATTTCATTTCATTGCATTTGCCAAATGGAAAGAACTGAATTCTAGTGAAAGCTATTTATATTTGTGCTTATGTTGTTTGTAGCTGAATTATTGATTTCATTGTAGCAGATACATTTCTAGAATTAGACAATTAATTTGATATCTGTTACCATGGTCTAATATATATGAAAGTGTACAATCCTGATAAACGTTCCTGCATAATCTGCATACAAGTACTATAAATAGATTAATTATATAGTTTTCATTTGCTGATATATGAAGAAGACTGTTCCTCTTCACTGATTGCATTTCATTCAAAAATCAGACCCGATTGCAATTTGTTTTATAACATCAAACTGATAAATTTTAATAAACTTCTAGAACAATAGTCAAGTCATCAATGTTAGAAGTGCTAAGTGGTAAAAGAAAATTGTTCTATCATTAAATTTATAATTAGTATAAAGTTTTGTGAAATTTCATCCATACATCCATATTTTGCTTTGGTAGTGCATTTCATGCTTTTTTAGTTACTATTTATGTTTATCTGGAAGTTGATTTGCAAAATGCAAGTTTAAACAATTTTTAGGTTTAGAATGTGTGGATTATTTGTGAAAACAAATAAATATATTCAGCCAGTTGTCAATCATTTTAAAACTTACATAATAACCAGCTGGCTCTTTTCACAAAAATCTTAAGAGTAAAAATACTGTAAGTTATACATTTCAGTATAGCTTACGATCAATTTTAATCGTAAGATTTTTGTAAAAAGAGCTGAGATTTAGAATAAAGGAGTATGGCCACGAAGTGCCGATATTGGCCCTGTGGGGTGACAAAAATAAAAGAGAAAAAGGTGGATCCTTTATAGCTAAAACATATCTACATTATATTGTTATTTGTTATTATAGTATAAAAATCATATTTTTGTGACGTCATTAATGTGACGTAATACCCGGAATCAAACCGGAACGCTCAAAATGTCCAAATACTTAAAGAATTTCACACTTCCTGGTTAAATTTCGCATTGGCCACAGGCCTCGACCAAAGCAATTTTACTCTTATTTTGATTGTTTGACACTTTGACTCAGTTTGCAACAATATTTAGCGTGGTCGAGGCCTGTGGCCACATCGAAAATTATCTTTTTGCTAACAAGCAAATTCTGATTCAACGCCGCCATTTCCGAGGTACGATAGATTCTGTGACGAAATAACTATACCAAGAACTTGTACAATTGCTATAAATAGAATAAGTTCTATAATTTATTATTTTCTTATTTATAACAAACAAAAAGAAGAAAATGGAATAACAAGTCTTTGTTTTAGCGAAGCTTCGTTAACTGCCGATCCGGCGGGGTTTTTAAACACGGATAGATACGTCCTCATAACTGTTTTTATTAGAAAACAAGACAAATTGGTGGAAATAAAAAATATGAATTTGCAAATTATTTTAAAGTTCATTTCCACTTTATTTTGTAATAATTAGCACGGTCTGTGCTATGCAAACAAAATTAAGACAGTTTAAATACACCTAATCGCTATTTATTCCATTCCGGATATGTTCTAAAATTACACAACTTTTTCATCCAGTTGAAGCTATCTGGGACCCTGTTTAAACAATGCACCATGCATGGTACTTTTTAATGAGACCTGTTCAAAACATCGTAAATACTTCAAACACAATATTTTTTTGACTATAATTTGAGTTTGGAAAAAGTGGATCATAATCTATCAAAGTTTCCTATTGATCGCTTTCTAAATTTGTCCCTCCCTCAGCTCGTTACTTTTGACCTTTGTTTGCGGCCTGTTGACCCAAACAGGAAGTTGTCTAAGTGACTGTTTTTTCCGGATTGGACTATATAGCGATAAGGTGTATTAGAGCTGTAGTTTTCTTCCGTAAAATTCTACATCCAGCAGATCGATATGGGTGTCAACATAAAAAAATTAATACAAATTTCCTTTTAGATACACGTATTTTGTTTTCAAAGACGAAATCGTCGAAATGTAACCTCTACGGAATGTAATCTCATGTTGACAATGAATTTAAATTCTTTCTTTCACGTCCGCATTTTCTATCATGTATGGCATGCCTAGTTAACATTTTAAATAATTATTACGGATGGTGTAAATAAATTACAATGAACAATAACATACATAGAAAATCGTAGGACATAAGAAGAAACCACGTGAGAATTTTGATATATTGCACAGTGGTTAAATAAGCTTTTCTATATATCTTTAATTAAAATAAAAATTACGACGCCATGAGAGGGCATGGTGTATACTGTCCGTGACATTCAACCAGAACAAATATTTGTTTTCAATGAAAACTAAAATAAAGATGAAACAAAACTATCCGACACAATCATATAGCTTGGGTAACTTCAAATAAATATCTGATATTCACGAGGGATAGCGTGCATAATTGGTCAGAATGCATACAAGGAGCAATTGTTTATTTGGTCCCTTTTTGGTGGTCTCTTTTAAATTTGAGTGAGACTATGTTAAAAGCGACCAACAACAATGGCTACTTACTATGAATAAATTATCTATGAGATATCTTTATATTTCTGAGTTTTTTTGTTTCTTGTGGTGGCCCGATGTTCGTGTTCAATCTGTAGTTACCTGCTTTTATATTTTCTTATTGCTGATTTTTTTTGTCACCTCTATATGTTCATGGTGTTGTATGATTTTATTGGTCTTATGATTCTTTATTGCCCACCCATCCCCCCTTTTTGGAGAATGTTCAAAGACAACAGATGCAATTTCTTATTTCCTGTTTGAAATAGATTCTCTAAATTGCTCTCCGTCATAAATATGCATGAAGTATTTGGCACTGAACTATCAATAATATCTCCTCTAAAGTTACAGTACAATAATGACTTTGATTAAAAATAATTGAAATGATTAAAGATTTCAAAATCTTTTGAGAAGACATTTGCGCGTCTATTATTTCACTTTTTGGGAAAAAAGAAAAAAAATATTGAATATCAAAGAAACACACCATATTCTACATGAGTTGTTTGTCTCATGATGATAGATGACTTTTTAACGTCCAGTGGCAAGTTAGATGCATATTCCGGACGAGAACATGTTAATTTGCGCACATTGCCTCTAGACTCTGGTATCTAGGGTATACAAGACATAATCTGGACATCACACATGGAGTCCAGAATTGAGGAGCTTCTCTTGAAGATGAGCTTTTATCTCACATGCCATGGACGAAAGTGACAGTTAGCAGAGTTTAGTTGAAGAATAGAATATTAATTTTATCATTGTTAGGTAGCTGTCACATTGACGTTTATCTCAGTATTTATCTTGCTCATCTTTTTGAAACCTTTTTGTTTATATCGTACTTTTTGCAACTAAGCAAACTTTTTGAAAACTCTAAAAACATTTTTACAGGTTAATATAACATATCCATGAGAAATAGTTTACATTTCATTTCACTTTAAAGAAAACAAACATTGTGGAGAGTTGTCTCATTGGCAATCATACCATATGTAGATAATACATTACTTGAATGGACGCAGCTTACATACACTTATATCGTTACAATCAACGTCAAATAAAATAACTGATGTTCATGGATTTCTATTAATTTTAAAATGAATCCATGCACGTCATTCGATATTTGGTTGAAAGTTGTCTTCTTTGCAATAATATCATATCTTCTTTTTTCATACGGATTGAGACATGAATCTGTTTAATTTGACCAAATGATAATAAAAATAATAACAAAGTACACTCGAACTTTTTTCGAGATAAGAATGATAGTTGTATGTGGAATACCGGAACACTTTATGTGGAATACCGGAACACTTCAACCACGAGCAAGACTAGTTAAGATTACAAGATTAAAGCTAATTAAGAATAAATTGACAATTGTGAAAACCTTAAAAAAAGAATTTCAGTTCAAAACTTAAAGGGGCATTAGCTGTCAAATTCATGTTCACCGATTTGACTCAAATTCTCATATTCGACTTATAACATACTAAAACGAACATGTATATCCAAATTAAAATAAGTATAAAATAAACAATGTACGATGCATAGACTCGATAGTACGTATCGGTATTTCGTGTGTATTTTAGTCTAGACGCCATCTAATTAACCACCGAGACGACCTTCTGAAGACTGCCGACGGTCATCTTACCCGATATAAACATAAACAAAGATATAAATACATAGCAAACTCGTGTAATTGGATTTTTCTAGGTCTGTTTGATTTGATATTATAGGTTAAATCAATATGTTAATAATCGTTGTTACCTGTATAAGAATGAGATTTTTATATCAAATCAGTCAACCAAAATGGTTTACCCTTGTTTCACTATCCATGCAAGTGAATAATTCATTAGCGATGTTTCTTTGCTTATTTTGACAAAACTGAACCAAACTGACTGCTAAAAGCGAATTATTATTTCACTATTTCACTTTCATTAATGATCGAACAAAAAAAAAATCTTTTTTTTTTTCTATATCTCGTAGCTAATGCCCCTTTAACATGTTTAACGAGAACACGAATCATAAAAGTATTTGTTCTTTTAAAACGTAATTGATAGAAACATGCAAAAGTCGGATAGATTTAACTGAATATAGCTTAATGGCTAAATGAAATCGTCCACAATGGACAACTGACAATGAGTATTCTGCCAATTTTTTGAGTTCTTTTAAACTATGCAGTGGCTATTTTGCCGCCGTCGGCAAAATAAAAAAAATATGCTTAATCAAAACAAGCAAAATAGCATATGTCGATAGCAATGACTATTTTGCCGGCGCCGGCAATATAGTAAATTTGTTATTTTGCCGGTTCTTTGTAAAGAGTGAATTTTAATATTTGCTTGTGAAAAATACTACGAAAATGTGCATAAGTGTTCTACTTCTACTACTAATCTATCAGTTCTTCTAACTACCTCCTTACTACTATCAAAGAACTGGTTATTAACTTTTGTAATAAAGCTTATGAAAATAATGGTATTAATTATTTTTGGAGTGTTAAAAATTCTTTAGAGGTTTTAGATAAAATACATGCTTTTGATGGTCCTTATAATTCTGTTGACAGTTATGATTTTTCTATTCTGTACACTACACTTCCACACAATCTTATAAAGAAAAAGTTTTTGTATTTGATAAAATGGTCTTCGAAAAATCTCATTGTAATTTTATTTGCTGTAACTCGTTTAAAGCCTTTTCTGTAACGAAAAAGAAAGTATGCTAGATACACTTACTGGAAATGTGAGGATATGATTGAAGCTTTAAATTTTCTGCTAGATAACATTTATATACGTTTGGCGATAAAGTGTATCGTCAGGTAGTAGGTATTCCTATGGGCACTAACTGTGCCCCTTTAATAGCAGATTTATTTCTATATTGCTATGAATCTCAGTTTATGACCAAACTCAGTAAAGACCCATCATTGTTATATTTAGTTGATACATTCAACAATACCTACCGTTATCTGGATGATATTTTTCGTTAAATAATCCAGAGTTCTCTAAATATACTTCGAAATTTACCCAAAAGAACTTACTTTAACTAAATCTAACATAAACAGCAGCAGTTGCCCTTTTCTAGATTTAGACATTTCAATTTCTAACGGAAACTACATACTAAAATTTACGACAAAAGAGACGATTTTCATTTCCTATTGTTAATTTTCCATTTTTAGACGGCGATGTGCCTTTGGCTCCATCATACGGTGTTTATATATCCCAACTCGTTCGGTATGCCCGTGTGTGTTCTGATGTCATAGATTTTAACGAACGTAATCAATGCATCACTGGGAAATTATTGTGTCAGGGATTTCGATACCATAAATTACTTAAAACTTTTACTAAATTCTTTCATAGATACAAAGATTTGATTAGTAAATTTGGTTGTACCTGTAGAAAACTTATTAAAAATGGTATTTCACATCCTAAATTTTACGGTAATATTGTACTTAAAGCGGAAATCACTATGTGATCCGTGTAAACTCATCGAACCTTTAAACAAACTTATAAGTAAGGGTTATCGTACCAATATTGTAATTAGATCTCTGAATATAGTTTACATTGGCACTAATATCGATTTTGTCATTAGCAAATTAAAACATAACTAAGTTGTATCTTCTTTTGAGGCGGGATGTTTAGAGACACACACACGTTAATTTTATCTCTTAAGTAGCTCCTCACTATCCTACTACCTGTCGATACATTTATTTTTGGCATTGCACAAGTCATGTCTTCTCTGACTGTTCATGACGTTAAAATACTAAATCCCTGGGATGTGTTTTAGTTGATTTTAGTCTCTGATGCATGATTTTTATCATTAATTGTTTTGGCTTTTAACTAGCTGTCAGTAACTGCAGTACTCTCAAATCGTACTTTCTTGTTAATTCGACCTGTTGATACTATTTTAATACTTTTTGTTATTTTATATTAATATGGATCTTGTCTGTATACCAGCTTTGATTATTTGGAATATCTACTAATTTTCACTTCTTCGTTACTACATTTGTATTAACATCAAGATTATTCTCCTTTAATCTGTACAGGAAGTTTTATTGTTGATATTTACCCTTATGTATCTAGTGTTAAATTAGGTATTTATATGACAGACCTTTCTTGGTATTCCTAATTATTGGAAGATTTTATATAGACAGAAAAGTATACCTAAAACGACAAAGTTATTTTTCATTTACCTGTATATATTATGAAAACCGGTTTGTTCAAAAGTGATTATTTTCTAAGGGTTTAATATTTCATGTAGTGTTTTGCCATGGCTTTATTTGGACTTGTTTGTTTGCTTTTTGGCCTTGAATGTTTGTCCCTAATATTTTATTAACTATGTATTTACTTTCAGGTATCACAGATCAATTTATTTGTTCATAGTGTGTTAATTTACGTTTTGATTGAGTTAAGCCTTCCAATTGATGTTTTATCGTGTTTTTCTATGTTGTGATGTTATACTATTGTTTCAGAAAAGGAGAAGGTTTGGTACCATTAAAACGTTTAATCCCGCTGCAAATGTTTGCACCTGTCCTAAGTCAGGAATCTGATGTACAGTAGTTGTCGTTTGTTTATGTAATTTATACGTGTTTCTCGTTTCTCGTTTTTTATATATACTAGACCGTTGGTTTTACCGTTTGAATGGTTTTACACTAGTACTTTTGGGGCCCTTTATAGCTTGTTGTTCGTGTGAGCCAAGGCTCCGTGTTGAAGGCCGTACATTGACCTATAATGGTTTACTTTTATAAATTGTTATTTGGATGGAGAGTTGTCTCATTGGCACTCACACCACATCTTCCTATATCTATTGTCAACATAAAAGAATCAAATTATCATTCGACATATAGTTAGATAAGATAAATGTCACAATATTTGAGATACATATGATCGTTTAAAACATTTATGAGTCCAAGTGAAAATAAGAATTTGTAAAAGGAATAAAAATAAAACTATTGAGCATCCATTTGTAGCAATAAAATCATATCAAAACATGTAGTTGAAATTATTTCTAAAATCAGTCTAATGTTACATTTATGCATAGGAATAAAATCTCAGATTTTTAAACTATGCTGTAAAAAAAATGAAAGACAAAAATCTCATAGCATATCGATTTGATAAAAACGTTATACAGTCTGAAAAAATCAATCACATAGCAAAATCAAAAATGTTTGAATTAAATTTAGTTTTGAAATAATAGTCAGTTTTGAATTGCATATCTGTAAACAAAATCTTTTTTACTGGTATGCTGGTTTCCGTTATTGTTATGAATTGCATATCTGTAAACAAAATCTTTTTTACTGGTATGCTGGCTTCCGCTTACCGAGAGTTGGCAAAATAGCATATTTTCAATTTTGGCGGCGCCGGCAAAATAGCCACTGCCTTTAAACTATGACTTTGTCTAGTTAAAAAGTTCTGGGAAAATATAAAAAGGATCCATTGAACCATTTGAAAGAATTATATTTCAATTTTTACAGATGACTACATATTTCATGCGCTTTAGGTACAATTAGAGATAGCAGTACTATGTAATGTGGTCAGTGACGTATGAATGACAGTATTATATGAAACTACTGTTTATTCAAGTGTTTAATTCTGAATGTTGCTTTGAGAGTAAGCATGTAATCCTCCAGAATGAGAATGATGTTTTTGTGTTTAAGTGAATCACGGTTTTCTTTCCATATACAAATAAGATAATGTGGTGTGATCAACTTTCCTCATACTTTTTTACGTCTGTACTTCGCTCGCCAAGATATTTTACAGCTTTCAATCTAAATTCCTTCTTCCCAATAGAAGACATTCATTGCTTATATTTTAAAATCCTTAATGACTTTTAATTTAGTCTATGCTATAGAATTATGTTTGTTTACATAGTCTCTGCAATTTCTATTCGTGAATATCAATACAGAAAACGAGTATTCGGGCCACTAATACAAAATTTAATTGGAGCGCTTATGTGCAGCTTAAACATTAATATTAGTAAGTTTCAGTTAATATAGTTAATAAAAACAAGATATATCATGGACGAGGTTAAAGAAATGTTTTGTAAAAAAAATCATGTGGTAAAATGATTATAAAGTTACTAGAACGTTAATGAAAACAATTTTAACGTTACGCGCAAATGGCTAAAATACCATTGTACCTTGGTCTTTTCTGACGCCCCGGAAAATTATACAAACACAGTTACAAGTCTAATGGTTATCGTTTTATGAACTATACTAGTTAGTGATCCTTCTGCAGTAATTTCGTCAACTTCCG